>NCKV01000376.1:0-18931 GCA_003675905.2 Leptotrombidium deliense
AATAGCTTGGATTAAAAGTGAGTGTAATATAATGTATAGATTGTATTACGAAGTCACACATGCATGTTGCATCGTTAATATTCAAACATTTTTGCAATATTACATTACCGAGCGAGTCGTTTACATAGTATGTTTCTTTTTATTTAAAAACAAGCAAAACTACGCAAGAACTAATTTACAGAGATTCGAAATGAAGGAAATTCACTTCTTACGCAATTATTACACATTCAGTGTTGTAATTACAAAAGTAAACAGTGAAAGTAAAAGTCTAAAAATAAGAAACGAGACTGAAATGCGATGCAATATTTGCTTTGAGTGAAGAGCAGTGATACAGTTTCAAGTACTCAGTGGACACAGATTGAGAATATAATACACAACAGATGCATTTTTAAGATAAATTTTCGCAAGAAATGACTAAAAATAAACATTGAGAGAAAAGCCGACGGCATTTAAAGGTATTGAAGATTGTGCAAAATGTTCGCAAACAGAAATGTGTGAACACGGAAAGAGCGTATTTTTTGTTGCCTTCGATTATACGTCAGTCAATGTTAATTTGCTTTCTTATCTTAATTTCGAATGTCGAAGTAACGACTGTTATATTATGCATAATATATGTAAGTTGTAAAAGTTCGGTGTTGCTTCCGGCGAAATGTACGCAGTGCAACATTTTTTGCATATTCATAATTAACTGAGTTTGCAATACAAATGCTTCAACACTTCACTTGTCGCATTCTGAAATCAAGAAAACTTTTGATTACTTCTATTTATTGCATTTCGCGGCGCGCATTCACAACAAAAATAATTAATTGAGAAATTAACGTTTGCTGCGAAAACTTTGCATGCAGTAAAAAAATTAGCTTTTATGCTGTCAATCGACCTATTGTTTAACGGTTCACAAAATTTTTAGAACCGAATTTCATTTCGTTCTCGATTCGAATATAAATGCAAATTTAATAATGAATCGCTGTGAAGTGTACTGTACCTGCACAAAATCACAAAACACGACGTGTTCATCATGTTCACTCCTCTTTTCATGCAAATATGTTATAGATTTACAATAACCGATTTTCTCGTGTCAGTTCCGCTTTCATTTTCGGTTTCACCGCATTCTAACAATGAGCAAGCACACAGTTCGCACTTTCCCTTTTTAATGTCAATAGAAATTCGCTTTCTGTGTAAGCCGACTCTTCAATTATCCTTTAAACTTTTATATTTATTCCTGTTTGCAACTTTATTTTCTGTGAAATAATTTCTTTCTCGAAACTGCAAATGTGAAAATAATTTTGCAATAAAATTTTAAACGATTCAAACGTGTGTCGCCTCTGAATTTCTTTATTAAATTGCGTATTGTATATATTAACAACGAACAAGCTGCAAATACATCTATCGCTCCCACACTGCGAGGGTTTATTCTTTATTCAAATTTTGTGTTCAAAAGCTTTTATTTATTTTGCTACTTATGTACGCATAATTAATGCTAAGACTGTCTTGTCTGCAGCTGCATTGCAGTTCATATGAAACTAAGAACACAACTTTTAAACCTATGTCGACTTTCATTATAATAGTACAAACAAAACAACTATTGATTTACTAATGAGTTGATAAATATTTGTTGAAAACTGCAAAACATTCATTATTCCTAAGGCTGTTTAATTTTCAAGTTTAATTAAGCGCAGGTATTTGCTGCATTATATTGTCACAAAATGTGTTCATTCATCAATCAGTTGCAATGAGTGACAAAGTGAATCTGTATTCAGCGTGAAATTAATGAAAAAGAATATTTGTAATAAAATGAGGAGAAAATTACTTTGATGACTGGCTGCACAGCAAATAGAATTTTTGTTGCAAATATGATTCAGGAACAATTGGCTGCGAGAATACGTCGAATAGGACGATAATTTTGATTCATATTTGTCTGGCACACAACGCCCACAGCAATAAGGTTGCTGATAATCGGTGATTTATTTGTTCTCATCAGAGACGAATTTGTTTCACTCTTTTCAATTGTTGCAATCGAGTCTTGCTGATAATCATTCTCAGTCACTTTTTCTCGCTTTCGACGTCATTTCGAGTGAAATAAATGTTTTTAACAATTGTGCGACGTGAAAACGAAACCACAATAAATGAAGTCTTCTATTGTGTAATTTAAAGTTTGTACTGTAAACCATTACTTTCAGTATTCATCGAATGCTCATATTTCATGCACTTTCATCCGATCTCTGATTTAAACTTTCGTTTTTACTTGAAACCGATAGCGAAATGTGAACTTTGCGAGTTCATTTTACACGAAATCACAGTTTTCGATGAAAGCGCATCAAAAACGAACAGCGATGTATAAATGCAATGCATTTTTGTAACTGATTGACTTTATTTCAGTCCACTGTCGAACACTTGTCAACACTGAAATGTATGCTTTAAAAATGATGTTCTCGAAAATAGTTCTCGAATTGCGTTAAAATTGACTGCCGCAAGCTTTTCGATTGCACTATATTTGTAAAACAAAACATTTCATACATTTGTATTTTCGCTTTACTTCGCAACTCGAATAGAATTGAGTTAATGTTTTTCAACTTAAAAATGAACTTTCATTGTTTATATAGACTCAATCAGAAAAAAGTTACTATTAAATTGTTTTATAACTTTTTTCTCGAGTCCAATAAAAATGATGATTCCAAGTTGTCTGAGTTAGCTGTTTGCTTTTACTGAGAAACATGATCACAAAAACGAGCATATAGCGTAACCATATACTCGCAATGAAAAGAATAGTGAGTGAAAAGAGTGTATAAATAAGATTGTGAAAAGCAAAAATCAGGCGGACTTTTATTCTCTGAAAGGCCGTCGTTTAGCTGCGATCAAAGCGAGGAAAAATGATCTCTTTTATTTCCAAAATCAGTGATCGACTTAAATAATAATCGAAAAAAGGTGTTACTGCACTGTACTCGCACGTTGTACACTGATTCCGATGTCAGCAAAACACTGTTCACTGTTCACTGTTAACCAGTGAGTTTGATTCGCGTTGGGAATTGTTCATTCAATTATTCGTTCGCTATCGGATTAACGCGACGAATGCAACACAAGTCGTCGAGTTCGCATTCGTTACGCGACAATATATTTTAGTGTATCTTTCAACGTTAATAAGCTTAAAGTAAACAATGTTATTAGAAGTTTAAAATCCATTTTCAATTCGAACCTTAATATCGTTAATAAAGTAACGCTGAAAAAATGAAATTCGCGAAGAAATAAGTTGAAGAGTGTTGAACATTTCTTTAGTGTCAAAAAGCTAAGAACATTTTTTGAAATCATTTTATAAGGTGAAGATAAACATCATTTGTCAGTTCCAAGTCTGAGTTCTATTTTCAGCTTAAAATAAAAAGTGTCACAACTAAATACAATTGGTGACCTGTGAATAAAGTAACTTCGTTTCCAAAACATTTTTGCTTCTTCTGTCAATTTATCTTTCGGCTGCAGAAACGGTAAAACTGCTCTTTTCGTAACTAATTTGCGATCAATTCTTTCTCAGAGATTTCACAACGTTTCAACGCATTTCGAATAAAAAGTTTTAACATAAAAATCAATTGAGACACAAATTAGTTTTCCTCTTTTATAACAATTTTTGCGAATTGTCACCGAAAAAAGAATCATGTGTAGTCTATGTGTGCCTCTGGAGTCTCACAACACTGGCAAAGTGCAAATCAAAATACACAGCATCACTGACTTCTGGCAAAGCTCATAAATGTCGTCGAGTCAGCGAAAACATCACGAAAAGGTCAGTAAAGCGAGCAAAAATGTAGCTCGAATAATCTGTTTATAATAACAAAAAATACATATTCTGTGCATACTATGTACGCATTCAAAAGAGCGTTACATAATTTACGACACATTAAACGTTTAAACCATTTGCGAATCATTGCCATATGTACAATGATGCGATTTATACTTTCACATTCATTACTATTTAGAGTTTAATGTTCTTTGCAAATCACAAGCTGTTAGTCTTATTTATTCTTTCTGCTTTCAACGACACAATAACTTGCGTACAACTTTCCAATCAACAATTGACAAGATATTTGCATTACAAGACGATTCATAAACAACGAATATACGCACATCTTTTCGGATGCAGATCATTTATTTGTGCTCACTATTTCAGGTGAGCCACAGAAAAACTCAATGAAACTTGTCACAATGTTGCCTGGGAACCATTTCTGGTTATAATTGATTTTATTCCGTGACTTCAGTTGTTTGCAATCAGTTTACAAACGAAGACACATCATATTTATCAGTTGATAGAGCATTTCGCATCTTTAACGCAGGCTTGTCAGCATCGCACAAAATTATACCCAGAAATGCAGCAAAAAATATCAAAGGTAATACAACTAATCTCCGGTAACAATAATTGCAATTGTTTTAAAATTGCAAAAGTTTGCGAGTTTGTTATCATTGACATAACGGGTTTAGATTACCTTTATGAAGAAAAGTGCATCGATTCAACAAACTTCTCTTTCTTCTTAATCAGCGTTCGACGCCGTCGTTGCAGCACACACAGAACACAAGTAAAGTACCTGTACAGTTGTACCCGTGGATTGCATGGATAATGTGTGCGTGAACAGCGCGTGCCCCTTAGAAGACACTTCACCGCGTGTTCACAACATTCGCATTCATAGCTATGTGCCGCTGCAGTCGCAGTTCGTATTGCAACATTCACTGTTTATCAAAGACCAACAATTTGAAAATATTTCGCAAACATTGGAAAACACGAACAGCGCTCATTTTGTGCATATATTTCGCTTAAAATTATGTAAAATAATTTCTAAAACAAGAACTTTATGGTATTTGTTTTAGTGTAGCGTGAGAAAAAATTCGGTAAATGTTTATTAGATTCAAGCTCACGACTTCAGCATTAATTTAACGCTAAATATCGCATTATTTCGTATTGGTTTTGAAATGTGAACATTTCTTTAAGTCTAAAGCGTTCGGCGAATTGAAGAAATAATAGAATAAAAGCAAACCAAGTGTGATTGAAAACTTTGTCCAATTGTAAATAACAGCAATTGTGTGCTTTGAATAGCAATTTGTTTCAGATGATTATTGTTAAATATGTATTCACGAGCCCATTTGTATTCGCTAACAAAATTCAAGTGCATTTTTAAATTTATTGAAAAAAACAGCAAGTTTCATGTTCAGCGTATTAACCCTTTGTGCGTAATTTCACATTTTCAAAGAAATAACGAATAGATCGTTATTTTGAAGCAATTTTGTAATTAATTATACAAAAGCAATAAATATTAGTTTCACCGAAAAAAAGAACTTTTCGACTATCAAGCATTTATAAATATAAAGCTTAAATAACAATCTTGTTGAATGCGAATGAATGAATCCGTTTTGATTGTTGTGCATTCGTTGTGCACAAATCGTAAATCTTTTCAATATTTCGATTGTGTTGGAGAAATGAAAAGAAATTGTGGCCGAAAACATTGCGCTAAACGTTTCGAGATGTTTTGGGACACAGACTCGAATTGTAAAACAGACAATGCGTTGTTTTGTTACAGGAACAATAAATGCAATTCAATTCAAGAAAACAGGATTTTAATTTTTTTGGCGAACTGTGATCTTACTTATTTTTTCACGTTTTTCACCCAACAAATCATTTATTAATTCAAAAAATTTCAAAAATGACTTTCATGCATTCATTTCTAATTTATGTCTGAACTGCAAATACAACATCAGCTTTAATTGATGCTGTCGTTAAATTTAATTATTATTGCACTGTTGAAACAAAAAATTAACAGAATTAAATTAACAACTGTATATTAATAGCAATAATATTGTAACCTAAGAGTGCAATTAATAAATTATTTACTAATAAGTAAATTGCAATTGCGATACTTTGTTTGTCATATCGTTTTAAAGGCCACTTGTTCACTGTTAGGCACTAATAAGCACTTTATTTTGCACATCAACGAATAAAATATTAGAATTCATTTTTAAGAAAAAAATTCGCAACTTTAGTGAGTATTAAAAAGCATTTTTAACGGTAAAAAAATCGATATAAAGAATTCATTGTATTCTTTATTACTCGCTTGTCTGTTGACCACGAAATTTTTGTTGCGTTGAATTGTACGAAAAAGAGATAAACAAACACTTAAATTTAAAGATGATACAAAGCTTATATTTCATACTTTTTGTTTATCTGAATAAAGCGTGCTTTTCAGTCTTATGAATAAAAGCTCACCAATCGCATACAATTTGATGTTGTGTTAAAAAGTGATTGAAAAATATTAAAATGAAATAATGGATAACAATTTTCAAGCACAATGAAGAACTTTAATTATTTACAATTTTTTTCTATTTATAAAAAACAATGGACACTTTATTCAGGAAATGAAGTAAAAAATAATAATTCTTGAAATCAGATTTATTATTCGATAATTTACTTTTTGAAAAATTAATAAAATTTATTTATTGTGAAAGTGTTGAGTATTAAAAAGGTGATTAAGTCTCACGCGATTTGAAAATTATAATCAATTTATTACTATTTAAACACCCTTAAAAACATAACTTATTCACAAAAACATTGAATGTGTTGGCAAAGAAGCTTTGATAAAAAACGCATTAATCAGACAAAACACCGAAAGGCTTAAATTGAATATTCAAGTAAAGAACAGTGAGTTGGCAGTTAACAGTGAACAGTGTATTTAATTAAAATGGAAAACGTTAGATCCGTCTTGAAAAACAAGCTGTTCGTTGTTACGTTTTGTGTACATTCATAAAACAGTAAATGTCACGTTATTGGTTTGTGTTCCCCGTAATCTGTGCTGCGGTGCTGATTAATGCAACTGCGAATTAGTGTCATTTTTTGTTTGAATGCAAACGCAAAAACGTATCACTAATTATTTACACAAAAGCAAATAAATTGTAAACACTCTTTAATTTCATTTCAAACAGAATTCGAACATAAAATTGACGTCATTTGTTTTAACTGTCGAATTATGAACAGTAATGTTTTACAGAATTTACCATTTTTGGCACAACATAAATAACAATGGACTAAAATCGAAATCTTATTTCCCGAAACAATTTCACGTTGTTTTTAAGCTGATTCGTAATAACAAAGAATAAATAGATGCATTCACGATTAAATTCATGTTGAGCTGTTTTTTGTCCTCAAGTATGGAATGAAAAATCAATAATTTAAGCGAGATGAATTTGAAATGGACATGTTTTGTGCGGAATTCTCGATTATTCCTTGTTTTGCTTGCCGTTTGCTGATGTTGTGGTAACCGGGAACTCTTAAGAACACGAAATCACGCAAATATTTGTTAAATGAAGATATAAGATCTCCTATACCGGAAACTAGTCGAACACTAATCGACTGGTGCATTGGAGATGCAGGTGACGGCGTCTCGTCGCGACTCGTGTCAAACTTGGAGAAAGGGTTGTCCTCCTGATCTGCAAATCTGACACGGTTTACAAATTCAAGTTCACGAAACAAAGTGACCAATCTTTCAGGATGATTTGTAATTATTCCGTCGACACCGGTTCTGTTTACCATATTTAAGCATACATAATAGGACAGTGAATAATGATTGTTTACCTGAGTGAAGCCCGCAAATTATGCGTTAAGTCGATTGTCCAGTGATAAACTTTGTCAACAATGTTGTCGGAGAGCATTAAATTGTAGTCGTCTCTTCGGTTGATAACCTGCGTCAATCTGCCGAGATTATAGAACGGACTCAGGCAGTTCGAACGACCGTCGCCTTGCCAAACGTTGTTTATTACTTCAATTTTCTGCCACATCGAAATGATGTGTGACAAAGGATCGTTGAGACCAACGTCCCAACCGATGCGCTTATTCAGATTTTCTAGCTTTTTGCTTTCCAACTCGCTCTGAAAACCGAGTACAAAATCTGAATCGTAAACGTGACCGATCGACAAGAGCAGATTTATTTTTGATTTCGTTTTCCCGTTTTCAAAAAGATGCGTAATTATTTTGTCTGCCAAATCGAGCCCCGCTGACGCTTTTGAACTCGGAGGTAAATCAGATATTTTCAGGTCCAAAAAGAGAAGTGCTAATTGCCTCTTGTAATGCGAACTGTCTTTTAGATGAAATTCATTGTTTTATTGCTTTCATTAAACGAAACAATGTGAAGAATTTAGCGATTGCGAAATTAAGAAAAGTACGGAAAGAGAGGAAAGAGAATTCGAAGCACTTACCTGGTGTTGTTATTTCTCTGACGTATTGCAAATACTTTGTCAATTCTTCCCTTTCATTGCAATGTCGGAAACAGTCGCACGGATAGCCGTGAAATGTATACAGAGCAGAACCGTTAGGAGAGAAAGACACATCGGCTTCAATTGCGTTCGCCCCACGCGATAAATAGTAATTTATTTCCTTAATAGAGTTAACCATGTGAGCGATGTTATAAAACGGTCGTTGCTGACCGATGACCACAGGTAAGCAAACACATGAAATCAATTTAATGACACACAGTGTGCGAGCGAAACAGACATTAAGCTTTCGATCTGTCATCCCTCTCGACATTAAAAACAAAGTGCACTTAATTACGTTTATTGTCGGAGTTGCCTGCTAAAATACATAAGCATTCATAGCTTACAAGTGAAACTCTTCGTTCATTGTTGGTCTCAACTTGTTTTACTTGTTCTTTTCGTGCCATTTGCTTATTCCTCGAATGAGACGCAGAACGAGTATTGCTATACTCGTCCGACTTCATTCATTAAATCGTGAAATATTATGCTAATCACTGCGGCATTCATTCGCATTCAAATATTTTAATGCACACTAAATACCGCAACGAACGTCGTTCTTCTCGGTACTCGCTTTGCAGACGTGACCACTCGTTCGCAGCCTTTTCGCGGTTATCTCATCAATTCAACGAACTGTTTAAACGTGTTAATCGTAGTTCATTCACGATAAAAATCGACACTCTCGTTGCATACAATCGGAAGCCGCCCACAAAAACGATTCATCTCAATCACTGTTCTCCCATATGTTCTATAAATGTTCCGTAAACTGTGCATTCGATGACAGCCAAATTAAGGTCATCATTAAACATATTGCAAGCCCAATTTTGACTATGGAAGCTTAATTTTTTTATTTTATCAGTAATAACTTCGTGAATATACACAAACAACAACATTGTGATTGTAATTGTTATGGTTATGTTACTTGCACGACCTGATGACTCTTACTTCTTCAACAGCATACAATCAATAAATTATAACGTGAAATCGACGAAGCCAGTCCGATTTTGATGCATCAACTATTTTTGTATAATTTGAGTTCATTTAGTAAACAAATTACGATTTAATAATGCATTGGAATAAATGCATTTGTCTCTCAACTGCTGATGAATATTATTCGAATTAGAAACACACTGTTTTCATTGAAATGTTATCGAACTTTGAATGAACGCATAATTGGAATAGAGTTATGCAAAATGTTGACATAAAAATGTAGAAAATATTTGTAAAGTAAACATATGTATTGCAGTACGAATACACGAAGAGACGACAGATGTGACGGAGGAGTACAGGACATTCACTTTTGCAATTAAGTTGATAAATTTTGCTCGATTCCACAGTAAACTACTTAACTGTTGAACCGATGTTGAGCTATGAAACTTTTCACATCTTTGTTACACACTTTCAGTTTCTTAATTGTTAACATTGATATACTGAATGCAGAAAGTAATAAAATATTAGAGCGTGATCAAATTGGTAAGCCTTGTGTTTTAGAATTTGAGACAAGTGAAAGGATAAGTTTATATTTTTCAAAACAAACATAAATATCCCGCAGTTCTTTTTCATTGTGGTCTAGCTAAAAATAATTGACACATGTGTTTGTATTGCATGATTAATGTTTTCTGTTAGATGCAACTTCGTGTGTATTCGACGACGAAGTGTTTCTTGACAACGAAGCATGGACTCCTGACGTGTGTACCAGTTGCCAGTGTTCGTCAGGAAAAGTGATTTGTGACACAGAAGAATGTCCGAATATTGTTTGCGAGACGAAAAAATTCGTTCCTGAAGGCAAATGCTGTGCGATTTGTACGGAAGACGTCAAAGAACAGAACAATGTAACGGTAATATTAACTTGTCGATGCAATCACTGTACTGTGTTCTGTCAGCAGACAACAAATAAAACTCAAACGAAGCCCGAAAAGCCAGACAAACCGACGACACCGACAACTGCGCGAGTACTGACAGCTAACATAAGTAAAGTTTTGTTAAAATATGTTTCTAAAGGGACCGCCTGGAGAACAGGGAGCACCTGGTCAACCTGGAGAAAGAGTAACTTTGACTAATCTTAATCCCTACGTTATCTTCATGTTTTTAAACAGGGAAATCCTGGAAATCCTGGCAGCCATGGGATACCTTGGACCAAGGGACCGCCGGGTCCATCAGGAAACGTGAGTAGTGTTTTAATTTGTTTACTATTGTAAGAATGAATAATTTGCATAGCTATCGGCATGGTTTGAAACGTTTGCAGGGACGCAAAACTCAGGCGACAAAGGACCACCTTTGGATGCATTCAACTATTTACAAGCACAAGTGGTAAATAATAAATGCGTAGCATTTCAATTTGACGATTGCATTTCAGGGACCTGTGGGACCGCGAGGTCAAACTGGTCCTCCAGGGCCACCGGTAAATAAGTAATTTCCTGAAACATTAAACGTGAACAAGGTTTACACAATAAGGGCCCTCAAGGATTTCCCGGGCAGCGAGGAGAGACTGGAGACGTTGGTCCTCAGGTGAGTTGTTATTGCGTCACTTCTCTTCTGCATTTCTCAGAAAAAATCTTTTTCATTCACTTACAATAAATCGTTTGTCATATTTTTTATTTGAAATTCATAATTCAACACTTTTTTCAAATTGGATTTTACTGCAAAAGTAAACAATCACGTAAAGTCAAACACTGAAACGATGTCGAACGTATAGAACGCATGTGATACTTTTTTGTTTACTCACTTTTTCAGAGTATAAAGCACTAATTCAAATACTATTAAATGTGTATGCGACAAATTTGTTATCAACGGTATAGATTTAAAAGTCACGAAATGTAATTTTTCACATAAAATATGTAGTCCCTGAAAAAACCGTCCTTTTCCTCGATTCATTTATAAAATTATAATTATTTGACAACAAAAAACTGAAAAGTTATTTACATCCCAAAAGACGTTTTCAAAAAACTTTGATGCAATGTTATTTCAAGTCACGAAATAAAATTACGTGAAATGCTCCATAATTATTCGTACAAAATCCCATTACTTAACATTAATTATAGCACTATAAATTAATAAATTTGTAACAAATTTTTCATCTTTTTTCACACGAAAGCGTTGCAACGAAATGCTTACTAAATGTAAACAAACTTAAAAATTATATTTCAGGGACCTCCAGGGCAACCAGGAGAACGTGGAGTACAAGGATTACCAGGAAAAGATGGTGAACCAGGTTTAGACGGTAAACCAGGACCAACAGGTCTGAGTGGTTCTCAAGGACCGCAAGGACAACCAGGAATGCCTGGTTTGCCAGGACCTAAGGGACATCGAGGATTTCAAGGATTGGATGGCATGAAAGGTGAACAAGGATCACACGGAGAAAAAGGATCAACAGGTGAACCTGGAAAAGTAGGACCAACGGGTCCTTTAGGCTCTCCAGGACCAAGAGGAGAACGTGGAAGGGAAGGAACTCAAGGTCCACCAGGAATCAGGGGTTCTGATGGACTCCCAGGACCAATAGGACCCCCCGGACCTGCAGGAAGAATAGGTCAACCAGGTTTTCCAGGAACGCCAGGAATTAAAGGAGAGACTGGTAGTCAGGGTCCCAAAGGCAACGAAGGAATTCAAGGTCCTGGAGGAGAAGCCGGAAAATCAGGTTCTCCCGGAGATCAAGGTCCCCCTGGTATTGCTGGAAGAGATGGAACGCCTGGAGAGAAAGGAGCTCAAGGCTCTCCAGGATCACCAGGGTCTACTGGTTTGCCAGGAATCCGTGGAGCACCTGGACTAACAGGAAATCAGGGACAAACAGGACCGAAAGGGTCTACTGGAAGTGCTGGTGAACCAGGAATTAAAGGAGAGACCGGACGAAAAGGTGATGCCGGAAAACCTGGGGAACAAGGACCACCAGGTCCCACAGGAGCAAGTGGAAGACGAGGTAAACCTGGAAACTCTGGTCCTCCCGGACAACCCGGAACACAAGGGGAAAGAGGAATGCCAGGTTTAAGTGGACCTCCTGGAGCTGACGGTCCTATTGGGTCGAAAGGAAATCAAGGGGAAACAGGAAGTACAGGCCTCCCTGGACAGAGAGGCTCTCCAGGAGAACCAGGAAAACAAGGTTCTCCAGGATTACAAGGGCTCCGAGGAATGACAGGACGACCGGGAACCCCAGGAAAGGATGGTCTTCCAGGTGAGAGAGGAATGTCAGGTGCTGACGGGAAAATTGGAGAACAAGGAATTCAAGGAATACAGGGATTGCCTGGAATGTTGGGTGCCACTGGAATGAAAGGTGAACAAGGAGTCCCCGGAACTGATGGAAAGAAGGGTTCGCCTGGACAACAAGGCACGAAAGGTGATTCTGGAAAAGATGGTCCTCCTGGGCAACAAGGAAAACAGGGAGGTGCTGGTCCACCTGGAGAAAGAGGAGAACCGGGTCTTGTTGGTCTTCCTGGATTTCAAGGATTGCCTGGAATACCAGGAAGTGCCGGAGAGCCAGGAAAGGATGGAGAACCTGGAGTCCAAGGAAATCGTGGCCCAAAAGGTCCTGCAGGAATGCGTGGTGAAAGAGGATTTCCAGGAGAACGTGGTCCAATTGGACCTCCTGGCAATCAAGGAGTAGTTGGACCTCAGGGTGCTCCTGGAACTGATGGTGTTCGAGGAGAGCGTGGAGAAAAGGGATCTAAGGGTCATGACGGATCCATTGGTTTGATTGGGTTGCCAGGCATTAGAGGTGAACTTGGACTTCCAGGACCGAAAGGAGATAGAGGCGATCGTGGTCCTCCTGGAGTTGAAGGACCATCGGGAAAACCTGGTGAACAAGGAGTACAAGGTGTTGTTGGATTTCAAGGTTCTCAAGGAGAACCTGGAGTTAAGGGAGAGCCCGGAGTTCCAGGTCCGTCTGGTCAGCAAGGTGCCTCGGGAATTCCTGGAGGAAGAGGTCCAATGGGACCAATAGGAATTCAAGGTTTTCCCGGACCAATAGGACCTTCAGGTTCACAAGGAGTTAAAGGTAGCGATGGTTCCCCTGGACAAAAGGGGGAGCACGGAAATATTGGTGCACCAGGGTCTCCAGGAAATCCAGGCCAACAGGGAACTGAAGGATTACCGGGTTTAAAAGGTGCAAGAGGACAAGAAGGCAAAAAAGGCGATACAGGATTTCCTGGACTTCCAGGTAGACCTGGTCAGCCTGGAAATTCTGGCCCACCAGGATCTATAGGTCCAGAAGGTCCACAAGGAGTTCCAGGAATTAAAGGATCAACAGGTGACGCTGGAAAACCAGGAGTTCAAGGGAATCCTGGAAATCCAGGGATTCAAGGTTTACCAGGAATGAAGGGTGAATATGGATCCGAAGGACCAGCAGGAGCAATTGGTAAACCAGGTGCAATTGGACCGCCTGGAAAAAGAGGTGCTCTTGGAATACCAGGAATTCAAGGGAAAATAGGACCGATTGGTCAAAGAGGGTTTAAGGTAGACTTTATATAGAAATAAACAATTAAGCCGTCAGTTATATTGCAGGGTGAACGCGGTGATGATGGAAAACCAGGGAAAGATGGATTACCAGGATCTGCAGGATTAATGGGATTACAAGGATTGCCTGGTTTAGTTGGCGAACCTGGTCCACCGGTAGTATTCGGGTAATTATAGAAAAGTAACATTATTCTTAGGGCGAGAAAGGTAAAGATGGAATGCCAGGAATACCAGGAAAATCGGGTGACAGAGGTTATCCTGGACAAATTGGTACTGCAGGTTCTCCAGGAATGCAAGGAATTCAGGTTATTAATTAAAATATTGTGTGCTTGTAATAGTTCGTTTGAAAACTAGGGACCACCAGGTACTGTCGGTTTGCCTGGAACTGAAGGAAAACGAGGCGAAAAAGGTGATAAAGGAAGTCAGGGAATTGATGGACCTACAGGAACACGAGGGCTTCCAGGTTTACAAGGAGGTCCTGGTGTAAAAGGAGATAAAGGAGACTTTGGTGAAAGGGGTTATAAAGGTCATCGTGGATTAATTGGGCTACAAGGTGCTCCAGGTTCTAAAGTAAATATTAAATATTTGAGTTTGTAAATTTACATGTTTTAATGAATAGGGAGAAGTCGGTGAAAAAGGCAACACTGGAGCAGTTGGAATACAGGGATTTCCAGGTTCTCAAGGTCCGCGAGGTTTGCCAGGACGTGATGGTAATCAAGGTCCGCCTGGAGTTATGGGACCACCAGGATTAAGAGGAGAAAGTGGAGATTTCGGTAAACCAGGTCTTCCCGGTGAACCCGGTCCTCCGGGTCCTCCTGGTCAGCCAGGAGAACCGTATGCGTACGATGCTGCAACTTTAGCAGCAATGCTTGCAGGAAGCCAAACAAAAGTAGGATTTCGTACCATTTTAATACTTTACAACTAAAATTACAGGGACCTGATCCATTACTTGGAGATGAATCAAAAAAGTTGATGTCAGCGGATACTCCTGTTGAAGAAAAAAAGCGAATTATTATAGAATATTACGAAAAACTTGTGAGTGACTACAACAAGCTAAAAAGACCAACTGGGGAACGAGAATGGCCTGCAAAAACTTGCAGAGATTTGGCGATAGCGAGACCAGAGTTACCTTCAGGTTTCATTCTCACAAAATAAAGAATAATTATTATTTGCAGTTTAATTTCAGGAAATTATTACATTGATCCGAATGAAGGCGACAGTAGTGATGCAATTGTAGCTTTCTGCGAAATGAAAAGCAAAGCAACGTGCATTCATCCTTCTCCAAATATGATTGAGAAACAACATCGAAAACGTTTAAGGACTGGTTACACTTGGTTCAGCGAAATGTCAGAAGGTTTTTCGGTGAGCGACAATTTCATGCAATTAATACGTTATTAACGTAAACATTTATTACATTCGTTTCTCAGTTTGCATACAAATCAGACAAAGTTCAAATAACGTTTTTGCAAATGTTAAGTAAACAAGTTCAACAGAACATCACTTACTTCTGCAAGAATTCAATCGCAGTCTTTGACTCGTCGAGAAATACATACAAAAAAGCAGTGAAACTAATGGCGTACAACGACGTCGAACTCACTGCTGAGGGCAACAAGCAATTCACGTACAAAGTACTTAAAGACGAGTGCCAGGTTTGTTTACCATTAAAGAATTTATCGTGAAAACAACAATTGCAGCACCGCAGTAACGATTGGCACGCAACTGTCATTGAATACAATACTTCACATACGCAACGTTTGCCGTTTGTGGACATCGCCGTTAAAGATGTAAACGGCAGCAGTCAACAGTTTGGAATTCAGATTGGAGACGTCTGTTTCACATGAACACAAATGACGTGCATTCACTGGAAACGCACGCAATGCACACACCACAAGTTCCAGTGCTTCAATGACTTTGTTTTAATCATATAATTTTGAGGAGTTACATATATTTAATTTATATTTTAAGTTAAGTTAAAATTTTAACGTGACTCGTGAGCACATTTTAGTAACTATTTGTAAACTGTTCAACAAAGATTTAAAATATAAAATTTGGCACAAAACAGCAACAATTCGTGTTCCATCATCTGCAACACAATATCTTTCGGTGATTCAAAACTTTGTTTGTCAGTCTATCTGTATTATCTGCATTCGTTATCAATATTGAGCCATTCGTTCGACACATATCGTTCAATGATAAATATTGATGAAAAACAGTCAGAAAGTACTTGTTTAAATAAAGTGTAAGAAAATGTGACAAATGTTTCAAAAGGACAAATTACGAACACATTACGAAATACCTAAGCTTCTGTCATCGGCGATAAATTCATAATCACTGCTTTCATAAAAGCTGCCGCATTAAGTGCTGCACAGGGTTGCCATTCCTTCTTTCGAGTTCCATCCTTATAGTCGCAGATGCCACGGATGAAAGCATAACGCTCTTTTCTGTTTCCATATACTGATTCTGCCACAGCATCAAACTCAGTATCAAATGCTTTGATTTCATATTTGTTCGCAATATCTTGACGAATTTGTTCGTCGTTCACTGCCACACGACCAGAAGCAATAGCTCCGAAATGTACCATCGGCATTCCATGAGCTCGAGGATTGTACTCATCATCACGCGGTTGAGGATGTCCAACTTCAATTAAATCTTTTGTACCAATTGACATGTAAAGTTTGTCCGATTCAGGAGCAGGTCTGGTGAAGTCAGCTTCTTGATCATCTAATTCCGAAAGACCATCTTTGATGTATTGCTCCCATATACGGTTATTTTCTTCTTCGGATCCTTGTTCCCATAATCTTTGAGAAACTTCTTGTAGTTCCAGATTTGGTGGACACCACGTCCTGCAACTAAAGCTGTTCGAAGAAATGTGGCCATTAGCACCGTTAGTTCGTTCTTCCGGCGAATTTTTTAATTCTTCAAAATGGATGTAAATATAAGGCTTCTCTGTTCCTGGAGGAGGTGCCGAAACGACAACATCTCCAAGACGCACGTGTTTTTTATAATCAGTGTAATGAGGAACTCCTCCACCAACACCAACCATAAAAACATATTCAACTCTCTGAAACGATCCTAGTGCGCAACAATTACAATTATTAATGATTAAAACTTGCAACAATTTACCCAGCAGTCTAGTTGTTGTGTTTCCAGCAGCAATCATAGCTCCGCGTGAGTGTCCGACGGCGGGCAATTTTGTTGAAACAACTCTATGCCAACCAATATTTCCAAGTGTGTATACATTCGACTCTCCTTCATAAAACAAACATTGTGAAAATAGAGTAATTGGCAACAAATTATACCCTCTGTTTTGTAGCGAACATAAGTATCTTTATTGTCGATCATTGCATCAACAGCTAATTTCTCGGCATATTGTGCTGTTATTATTGCGATAGTCGGTTGCTGTGATCGCACAACTTTCGGCATTTGCTTGACAAGTTTTACTTGAGTATCATTTTGTGTAATACGCATGAATGTATTGTTATCCATGGCTTTGATAACATTTTTCGAGAGCAATTCGCTAACGAAAAAATATGCCTCTTCTTCAGACGCTTGTGTCGCCCTGAGAATACACTGTATATCAGTAAAAAGTCAAACAGGGTAAATTCTTACGTTGCGATACCAGAGAGTGAAATGGCATTGGGATAACAAGACTCGATAACCTCCAAAATTTTGTGAATTGAAACTTCCTTCTTTACGCCCAGTGAGTTGTCGTCCACTGAAACTATGATTATTGAACGATTATTGCAAGTCAATATAAAAAATGAAACACACATGCAGTTAATATTTAACAATCCATTGCGTGTGTAAACAAAGAATGCACTGAACTTATGCATTACATATTAATGAATGAAAAGTGAATGTCATTAATTAGTGAACCTAAGTTAGTGTCATTGAAAACGGGTGAATATTTTTAGAAACCTTCGTCTGATTCCCGAATAACAGTTGCGGGAACGGCTCTTTCTATGGACCCGTTAATTTTTGAAGTCGAAAGAACATCTCTGATAATTTTGTTTGAGTAACCGATGTTGTAAAGTGACGAATTAATGTTGGCTGTTGAGAGTTCAAAACATAAACAAAGAAAGTTAAAGAAAGTGATCTGTTTGAGACATTGAATCCAAGAGCTAAAAATAATCGTCTGTGTTGCTGTCAATTAAAACGATATTTTCGAAGAAACGAAACGAGAAAAATACTTACACGGCCGTGAAGGAGGTTCTTCGATCTGCTCTAACTGTTTTATTTCAACCTCTATCGTCATAATATCCTTGTATTGGTGTTGCATCAGTTTCATTATTTTCATGATATAACGAATGTAATCCTCTGGAAATTCGCTCGGATTGACTAGAGACCTGAAAAAAGTCTGTGCTCTTTGCATTCGGTCTTCTTCGGCAACTACATTCTTGAACCAAAATTTGAGATGACGACTCTCTTTCGTGTGACTATTCGTAGCTGCGTTTACCATAAACACTTTAAAAGATAAGCTGGCTTGTGGAGCCGTCAACACACCTTTGCAATATTGATAGTTTTTATGTACGAAAAGACACATCAAAAACTTACAGTTCGCTGCTTGTTTGTTGATAACGATGCCTTTATGATTACCTCCTGCTTCATGTATCACTCTATTGCTGTCCATTTGCGATACGTCCACTCTTTCTAACAGAAGCACATTGAGCCCGACTTCCCTCTTCAGAGGAGTCATCACTATTTTTTCTATGCATAAAAATGCAATGTAAACATCACTAGAGTTGCAATACGATTGATTACCTTCGCTTTGATCCATTGCGAAAAGATTGTTTACGTGCACTCGAACGTCGAAAACAAAATCAGTGAATTATATTTCATTTCATGTTTCCTCAACAAAACAACGAACGGCTGCTTTCAAATCGAAGGCTCTGCGAAAGCGCACTTCGCTCTCCACTGTTCTCAACGTTCACTCAGCTTTACGACGCTTTCTCTGTTTTCATTTAGCGACCGTTACTCTGAAACTTACAATGTCAGCGAACAATTTTTTCGTTACTCCTTCGATATTTCGCGATGAAAACGATTATCGACAGCTTTGCAATATACGCCATTTTTAAGCGCGTTCGTCGAGTTAAAGCATTTAACTTAAAAGGGCAGCGTTCGCACGTTTCACTCGTTTCAAGTTTCTGCAAAGAACGGACCATACTTTACTTACACATACGCGGTTCTTTACCAGTTTAATACATACATGCATAGCGTAGTTTTT
>NCKV01000377.1:0-18911 GCA_003675905.2 Leptotrombidium deliense
AAACTTCTGTCAATAAAGGAGGTTGTCAAATTATAGTGTCAATTTATGGAGGTTAGACTGTAATACACTTCACTGTATACCAATTGGTTACATTAAGTTCGAATAGAAATTAAGCAATTTTCAAATTTTTAGTGTAATTCGTGTAAGCCAAACTTTTACGATGAACAAACTGAATATCCGAGTTAACTTAATTCATTAATACTACTTTAAGTAGCATTTTAAGCATTTGAATGTGATTGTGACAGCAAGTTTATTATTCTGTCACATTTTGGTGATTTCATAGTGTTACTTTAAGCGCATTATTAAATACAATGAAGTTGAAATTAAGATTTCAGTAATCCCGTCTTTCGAATAGTGCACAATGAACTGTTATTGTGACACACTTTGGTTGTTTACGTTTTACATTTACTTCGATATTCTGTTCTTTCTTTTTTTGTGTGTTAGTATAAAAATGAATGTGATGCTCAAGAATTGTTTTAACGATTTTAAAATTTCCTTTTTTATGTGCGCACATGATCTGCAACAAAATTAATAAAAATGTCTCCTAAATATTTAATCAAATTAAAATTTGAATCAATTCGAGATGTTTTAGTTTGGAAGTTACGCAAACTATGTAAGGTTACGAGTTACCTTACACAATGTTGATGAAACAATCGCTGCATTTTCATAGTAACATTTTATTTATTTATTTTTTCTCTGAGCTGCAATGTTTATGATATTGCACTGATATGTTTTGGTTGTATTGTTCATTCATAATCTCAAAATAGAAACGTTTTACTGTTATATAATTATTGAATCAGAGTTATTTCAGTAATGTTTACACAGGAAAGATGTCGCGTTTCGTTGTGTATTCATCGACGTGTGTCGCAAAGTTTGCGTGTTTTACGAGACACTTTGCGCGACGGTTAAGTCTAAGATTACTTTTTCGGATTTATTTGCGAACAATGAATAATGCGAAAGAATGCGGACAGTTGTGTTGGTGACGGACTCGGGTTGCAGGTACGTCCGCAATGTACGGACACTCCCTTACTTCGGATGCACAGTTGCTGCAGCAGAGTTTGCACCGAAAACTCGCATTTCACTGTTTTGCGAGCAGGGAACAGCAAATATTATTGATTCTTCACAAAGTCTCGACACTGACCGTTGAAAATAACTCAATTCGATGTGCGCTTCATTCGCACACATTTTAAATGCTAAATTCGTGTGAAGTGACAGTCAACAAATTTATTGCTTGTAAAAGAAATGTAACTTTAACTGAAAATCGTCCGCTTTTTTTTGTAAAGTCGAGTAAAGTTTTGTAAATTAGCAACGATTATGAAATAGTAATTTGATTATGGATTACGAATCTCTGTCGGACTGTAAGAGCTCCTCTGCAAGTGGAAAGTCCGCGTCTGCACCGACGAGTCCAACCGAAAGCAAAGATAGCGAAAAATCAAATAATGACCCGTTCGACATGTCAGGCAGCAAAGGGCGCCGAGTTAAGTTTCCATCGGACGACGTTATTGTCACCAATTATTTCGAAGCCCCTAATCCGTGGTGTCCTATAGGTAAGTGTGTTTTTATCATGCTTCACACTTGCATATTTTTTGTTTTTCTGTGTATTTCCTCGTCGAGAAACTCGATTACAGGAAAACATTTCTTCGGAACACGAACTTGAATTGTACAAACAGTTGTCGTTCGTTCACAGCAGTGACTGCTGGCACAGTTCGTTATTACAATTACTTTTACTTCAGTTTATGTATCATTGCGTGACTGAGGACATTGAAAAGTAACAAGATTTTCGCAGAAATCTATGTATTTTATCAAATAACAAACCTTGAAACGATACGAATGTGATCATTGCTGCATTCGTTATCTAAGTGAGGATTGATTATTATGTCAATTTTGAATTGAGAGAAGTTTGCTCGAAGGAATGCACCTGTTGTTCAATATTTTATTTTGCCTAATGGCGACGTTTTCAAAATTGCAGCCTGCGTGTCTCCTACTCTCACTCTTCATTACTATTTTACGTGAATTTTCATTGAATTACTTCATCGCTTCTGAGAATGTCTCATGAAATCGCACAATTTGGCAAGAGAAGAGAGACGCTTTCTAATTTGTTTTTCGTTACGACGCAAATATTTAGCTTTTCAATTATAAATGCTCTTTATTACACGTATTTGCAGTGAAAGCAATTTATTGCGAATTCGCGTCATTCGATTCTCGAATCTAGAAACTAAGCGTTTCACTGATTGTTGTCTTTATGAAAAAGTGAACGCAAACACATCTGAGCGACGATCGCACCACGCACCATCGCAAAAGAGGTTCTAAGCCGGCGGCGTTTGTCCGATTGCCCTGCATTCAAGTTAACTATACCTTGCATCACACTTGCACCACAGCAACAATCGCTGTTGTGACCTGCGAATAGACCGTAAATGGAAAAAAGATGAGCGCTTTCTTGGAAAAGGGTTGGCGAACAGGCGAACAGTGAACGAGCATCGCTGTAACCTTTATGGTGCAGCGTTTCGCAAGATTTACGCGAAATCAATGATATCCTTGAACCTAACGCAACGCACCAAAAAAGTCTACTCACATTCCGCGTTGTTTTCCATCAATTTCTTATTAGTGAAAGTGTGGGCTTTCAAATAAGCACAACATTCGTTTCACTTTATGTATTCGCGAATTTCATGTAACTGTTTATGTAATCGTTTTTGTTCTCAATCAAAATCCTTTCAAAACATTTGTTGCACTTTATATCCAATTAATTGTTTCCTAACAGGATTAGTACATGTTTTTTGATGCATTTTTTATTGCCGATAACTAAGCTTTTTTAATCCAAAGAGTGAAGTGAAACGATCATTGTTGACACTCGACACTGTTACTGCCATTTTGTTTGCAGAGTAACGATATCTGTGTTCAAGTAGCGTTTGTTTGCGAAGAATAAACCGCCAAAATAATAAATACAATGCGAGCGAGTATCAAATTTCAGACTGTATGGCGAAATGCTATTCGTAGTAGTAACTTGTGACTTTTCGCGGACGAAAAAGTATTGATTTATTTTTGTAATTTTACTGCGAATGCATAATAGCCAAGGTTAATGTAGGTTGTTCTCCAAGCTTCGAATACGTTTCTTTTAAACGATTTTATTTCGTTTTTTTGCATCGATTAATTGCTGCTAAAATACCCATTGCAGTCGTCTAAACATTCACACTAATATTCTCTTGATTCTCTCGTTTCATGAATTTATTTCATATTTTTTTGCTGCAAATTTTCACAATTATTAGTAAACAATTGAGAATGAAAATAAAATGTGACAGATTATCGTTTATGATGTGCAAGCTTTGCTTTCACTGCTTGTTTTGATCCGTGATTATGATTATGAAAGTGAATAATTATTGTTGTTTGTGTCTTTGTCAAGCGTGTCAGATAAAAGCGCAATTATTGAGCGAAAAGTGTGATGAATTTTACGACAGTATGACATTTTATGTACACATTTACTGTGCTTTTATATAACGTTCATCACGAAAATGTGAACGCCTATTTTCACATTAAATTCTTGAATTATATTCACTTCTGTTTTCTCTTTGCAATTACCAATTATTAATTAAATGGGTGTTGTTTTTCTAGCAATGTATATTTCTTTTTTATTGCACTTGAAACGATTCAATATTTAATGCATTTCTTAATAATTAACATTGAACACTTAAACATACAGACACACTTTTCATAATGCTGAATTCGCCTTTTTTATTTTTCTATAAAACACTAAAAACTTTTCAAATTTGTAAAAAGCATGACCTTTTATTTTTGATTGCAACCTTTCATATTTTCTAAATGCATCGTGATCAGTCTATGGGAGTTTGAAGTTTATAATTTATACGTCGATAATTCGTTAACATGCTGTGTAATATTACGAACATTTTAATTCACCAAAATACTTCGCAATGCATACAGAGTTAAAAGTGTTTATGTAAACATAAAATTGAAATCTTACGAATTTGAATGTAGCTTTCATGCAAAAAGCAAAAACGTTGCCTTCAATGATTTATCGATCCAGCTGCACATTTATTCGCAGTTACACAACTTGTGTACCGACTGCGATCATTGCATTCACTTTTCGCTTTCGTACAAATGAATACTTATTTATTTTTAAGAGCACATCAATTTCGGTTTTATTGTATCCCAATATTGAACAGTAAATTTATTCGTTTTGAGCATATATCAGTTGCGTGTATTGCGCAATATGTTTAGCGTATTTCTAATAACATTAACGTTATCTGTCAATATAATATTTGATGCTTGAAATATGCGATTGGACAATGCATTCAGTGAATGTGTCGTATCGAAAACAATGCCAGTCAATTGTATCGTTGTTGCTGTCAAACAAACGCATTCCTCTATTTGCAATTAGATGAGTACACATTTGCTTCGCAATGCGAACGCTATTACTTCACTTGTTGAAGATGGTTGGTACAGCGTACTATTGCTACACGCTTCGATGCGAGTTATGCATCATTTTTCTAATTTTAGATCTCATTAAGCGTAACTTGAAACAATGCGAAGCATTGTGTTCCTTTCACGTTCTGTTATTCGCAGCAATCGTTGCGCCGAATTCAATATAACGTTTACTTTTAATGAGAATTGAAATTTAAACAAATATTAATTACTATTTTTAGTGTCCGACTTGTGCATTTTCTAATTTAATCTCATTTTATTGTGTCATGACTCATGAGAATACTTTGCCTAAACATTACGTCTCTTTTCTCTGCATCTAACGAAAACCATTGAATCACAATATTTCTTTGTACTAAATAGTTATGAACGTTTTCACACAAATTGGCTTATTTTCGTATAATTGTGTATCATTTCTTGTTGCTATTTCACATTTCTCGCTATCTGAACAATTTCGAATTAGATTCCATATTTATGTGCTGTTTAAAGGAGGGTTTAACTGAGCTTTGCGAACAGTAAATCTGTTCACGTTTTCTTTTCATTGCTGCGATTTGTTGAGAAGCAAAGATTATTTATTATTTAACGTTACTTACAGTTCGTTAATCGCAATGGTTTCGCACTTGGCATATGTAAAAATTAATTGTCGCTTCGCTTTCGTCTCTAAGAAAGTATATATTAATTTGACACCTGAATTTCAGCTATAAAACAGTAATGACGTAGACAAAATAAAGTTTTCAATGAATTTTTGTGAAGTTTCTGAGAATGATTAATTTAACGCACACTTTTCTCATGAATGTTCTTAACCAACTTGTGTCGTGTACAACAAATTTCGATGAACAAGAGTATTAACAATGTGATGTTTTTATATTTCAGCTCCGCAGCAATTAACTCCCGAGAACGTTGTGGACGCGTATCGTTCAGCATGCGAGAAACAAAGCATAAAACCAATAAACCGTGTAATTACACAACTTGAGGTAAGCTTTAAAATGTTATCAATTTATTTCATTTTTATTTATGATTATTTTCACGGTTCACAAGTGTCATTTAATTCTTGTTTTGATTGTAATTCGGCATCCATTTTTTGGAGAACATTTGTTTAAATAAATTACTTAATAATTTATTTTTTGTTACAAACTATGAATTTTCTGTTTGCTAACTCACGATGAACACGAAATTCAATTTTTGGCTGCAATTCAATGAAACCTTGTGGATTTTCAATCAACGTTAAATTGAAAAAGAAAAAATTTGTGCTCTAGCGAGCATTTTGAACTGTGATGTATTTTTAATTTGTTCAACTATTTTAAGTGTATTCCAAAACTGTACACTCACAATTGCTCAATTAAAATGAGTAATTGTGAGTGTACATATGCAGTTTTGGAATAAAGATGAGAATAGAATAAATGGTTTGTAATGGCAAAAAAAATTATTGTTAATTAGAATAGAGTATTGTGTATCTGTGGCCATATTAAAGAGTAAAATTATATAAGATTGCATTGATATAGAGCAACAATTACTTTTACAGGACTTGAGTGCTTTCAATATTCGGGAACAGGATTTAAACTTGAAAGGTATACATTGATTAACGTAGCGAAAAAAGAATGTAATCGTTTAATTGGTGAATATGCAATAGGAGAGAAATTGGACCCTCGGCATTGCGAAGCGCTCGAAGAAATCCTGAAAAGAATTCAATTCAGAACGATTGATCTGGAAGCGTGCAATTTGGACGACGAGGTATGCGAGTGGATACCAGTGCTGTGTTATTATTCGCAGTAATCAAACGCGGATATAAATTAATTTCGTATTCCAGGGTGCCACCGCGTTATTCGATATGATTGAATACTACGAATCAGCGACGCGATTGAATATTTCTGGCAACAAGAACATCGATATCAGAGGCTGGCAGGCATGTTGTCGAATGCTGAAAAATGTAATTTCTTTCACTTCTTTCACGTTTCACACATTTTTTGTCGATGTTTATGTTCTTTAAGTGTGCAAATCACATCGCTTCTCTTTGCAATCGAATGCTGACATTTTACTGTTTATTTTGTCAAACATTCCTTTATACTCACAGCGAATGGACAAAACTCATGCATTATTCATGAAGTTATACAATATAAAATATTTCTTATTCCAAACTGTGTGCATCTGTTTCGCTCAGCTTTGATCTTCTTTCTCGTCTGCAATCAAACATGTTTGAATACACAACGAGAAATGTACATATGCATTACTGTGTGTGTGCACTGTATCTGTCACAATAGTTGCACATCATTATTGAAAATATGAGACCACAGTGAATGAAACATTTCTCTTGCAATTAGGTCACGTTAATAATTAAGCTCTGGTTATTTTAAATTACAGAATTTATTAGTAATCGATGACAGGAAAACATTGGCTTCCATTAGATGCATGCATGCAAACGTATAAATGTGCATTTAATGATAATTTCATTTAACTGCAACTGCATAATTAATGAAAACTTTAATTGTAAGCGCAAATTTGCATGCAAAGAAATTTGCTGACATTTTCTCTATTTTTGTTATTTTAATTTAATTTTGTTTTGCTTGCATTGACAGACGTCGTGTTTGCAACATTTGGATCTCCGAAACAGCGGTCTCAGCGAGCAAATAATGCTAACATTCGGAAGGGCGTTGAGATTGGGATCTCATTTAATTACTCTGCATTTGGAGAGCAGTGGAATATCGAGTCGATCTCTCGCAATCCTCAGTAAGTAATGAAACGCGAGTTGAGCTCGTTTCGAAACAATTTTTCGCTACATTAAGTACAATAACACACTTTTTATTGACTTTTTATATATGAGCTGTAAAATGAACCTCTTTATATGTGATTTTTCACAAAAAATATTTTGTGGCTATAATTTCTCAGGAGACGTCAACACAATGTTTGTTTTCTTGTTTTCTTTTTCTAAGTAATTCGTTGAAAGCGAAAGCAAATCGAATTCAATTTCTATTATCTGCGAGTTAACACCAGTCTTTCATTAATTATGTTTGCAATCCTTTTGCGTTTTTATTGATCGACTGCAAGCAAAGCAAAGTGAAGCAATGTTTACATTTCCTTGAAACAACCTGTTCAATATTTTTTAGTAGTAAATATTTTTCGTTGTTTGATGTTTTTAGCAATTTAAATTAATCGTCGATTCTGTTTGTAATAATTTACTAAATTCGACCTGCTGTTTGTTGAATATCATTTTGTTTTAGTGAACAAATTGACTTCTAATTTTTGATTTACATTCGTTGCATGTGAATAAATTTGTTTGTTTCTTTTGAAATAATGAATTGATGTTTTCACAGAATACAAATGGTAAATTATGTTTCTATTGATTTCGCTACTTTTCTTTTTCAACAAGAAAGAAAAAACAAGCGAAATTCATGTAAAACCAAAAAATTTCCGTTGGTTTGCTGTGTTTTTTCGATAAACTTTTTGTTGCCGTATTTGAAAACAAGTTTATTTAATTTCCATTTTTATAACTAAATATGTACAAATGAACAGAAACAGGAAACAGATATATTTTTGCTAAAATTACTTCTGTAATTTTGATTTTCGGAAGGCCGCCTCTGTGTGACAAGGGATGAAAATATGAAAATTATGTTATGTTCTAGATAACACTAAATGTTCTTTTTTTGCAGTTGCAGCTTTAAAGCTGAACACAAACCTTCGGGAACTTTATTTGGGAAACAACAAATTAACTCAAAACGATGCAATACAAATTGGGAATTTATTGAAAGCAAATTCAACGCTAGAGTTACTTGATTTAAGAGGAAATCAACTGCAAGACATCGGCTTATCTTATATTACCGAAGGATTGAGTCAGCAGCCATTCGCACCTGGTGACGGCCTAAAAACGTTGATACTTAATGATAACCAAATAACTGGAAAAGGAATGTCGCATTTAGTTGACGCTATGGTAAATCCAATTGAACGAGTGACAGTGCTAATTTTTGCTTTCTTTCGCTCTTTTAGCCGTTATGTCATTCTTTAAAAGGATTAAGTTTGTCGAATAACAACATTGGCAACGATGGTGTTATTCGCTTAAAAGACGGACTTTTGGCAAGCACAACATTATTGTACTTAGGGTTAAGAAGTACTAAAATCACATGTGAAGGTTTTCACTCAACTTCTCGAATTTTTGCTTACCTAATATTCTTGATAGGTGCGGTTTCTATTGCTGAATACGTTGCCGAAAATAAATCTTTACAAAGACTGGATTTGAGAGAAAATAATATTCAAACTGCTGGACTAATGGCGTTGGCGTTATCGATTAAACATAACACAAATATCATAAGAGTAGATATCAATGGCCTCATCCCTCCTAAAGATTCAGCTGTGTTCGAAAACTGTCAACAATTCGTTGAAGAAATAGAGAATTGTGCAAAGAATAACTACGAAGCAGAAAATAATGAGATTGATGATGATTACATACAAGTATGTTTTGCTGTTTGAAGTTAACTTTACTAAACTTACTTTTAAAGGGATTGGAGTCACCTGATTCATCGTCATACGAGTCGTCAAGCATTTCGTTTAATGGGGTATTTAAAAATCGAAGTATAAACATTTCATTGCCTGGTCTAAGCAAAAAAGAGAGTACGAAAACAACGTCGAACGCGATTAATATTCCGTCAACGAGACCTCGATTTCGTGTAAGCAGAGTTTGCGTTGAACATGAAGACAAAGTGCCAAACACAGACAACTTAAACGATAATCACAGTAGCCTTAGTTTCGAAAGCTTTGAAATGCACGTTTACGGTTATAATAATTATATAAGCTTACCAAATACTCAACAGCAGCATAGCTCACAGCCGAAACCAATACTGCGAAGTACAAGTCTCAGTTCCTGGGATTCCAGATATTCTGAAAAGGAAGTTCGCAGATCGGGACGTTTTAGTGTTTCACCAGTTCCAGATTCCGAGTACAATGTGAGTATCCATTGTTTCTTAAGCAGGGTTTAAGCATCGATTTTATTTGAATAAAATTCATTTTTCGCAGTAAATTCATGTCACTATTCATCATAATATCCTCGTTCACCTCATTAGGCGAATGTTATTTGTGTTTTTTGTTGCTATTAATTTTTACGTTAAACAAATTTTTTATTTGAACTGATGAACATAAACGTATTTGGATAATTAATTAACACTAATGACAATATATAAATCGAATCAATTATTTTTGTTGTTTAGTCTTCGCGAGTGAAACGTCTGCAAGAAGAAGATGAAGAATTTAAATCCGAAGCCAGTTCTTCGAGTCCTGATTCAGCGAAGGAAGAAAATTTAAGCAACGAAGTCGAAAGTGGGAACGAAAGTGGAGCCAACTTAAAAGAAAACGGAAATGATCTTGAAACCGAAGTAACCTCTGCAGAAAACGGGAATGTACAGAAACCAAAGCGAAAAATATCATTTTTGTTACCCGAGAAACAAACAGAATCTTTAGACTCTGGAAAGTACAACCACAACAGACGGATGAGTACTCCTGCGATGTCGACTGCAGCAACAAAGAAACACAGATCTCGAGTTCCAAGTTTGAAAATGTTCAAAACATTGGAAAGTTTAGACTTAAAAAGTTCCGTTCCACTTTCTCCAACTAGGCTTTGTCAAGGTTGGGGTAAGCTGTTCACTGCGACATTCTTTTCCTCACAAATAATTTCTATTCAGATTTTCCAGTGACAGCTCTCAGACTTCCGCCTGAAGTAGAAGAAGTGATTATGAAATTGGAGCTTTTACCTCTCGATGACTGAATTGTTCGATAGACTTTATACATGTTTGGTAATCAATTGAAAGTTAATTGTGTTTTTAATCAAGAAACCGGTGAATTTGTTGTTATTCAACGATTACACTTTTTGAAGTTGAAGTAATTGGTTGTTCGTAGCTCCCTGATATTTCTGTTTATTTGTTTTGAGTGGAAAACGAACCGATCAAGACTTTATCAAAGATGAAAACTTATTTTCTGGAGTTAAAGTATACTTAATTGTGTATAAATGGCACTGAAGTCGACTTATCCAAAATCACTTTCTAACTTACTTTTAAATGTGTAAATTTAGCAACTATTGCTCACACTTAAAGAATTTATTTCGTGTAAACTAATGCAAAGTGTTGTAAGATACATTGAATAAGTTTCACGCAACAAAGTTTATCTTGTCACTTGACGTTTTTGAGAAACGATATATTCGAATTGCTTTCGTTAGACTTTAAGCATTGATCGCACACATTATTATTTTCAAATCTGTGTACCAATTCTTTGTTTCTTATTTTCGATTTTACGATAACAAATTACGAACACTGAATGTTTAAGCTATTTTTTGAATCTGTTCCCTCTGAAACACAGCGACGATTGTAAAGTATCAGAAATGCTTGGCTCTGTTACACTTCCGACATTCGAACTGTTGTCCACTGGATATATCAATGATCAATGAAGCAGTGTTCGCATACTTGTTTAATCGAGAGAACAAAGACACAGTTTAATGTATATTGTACTACAGTACGCACAACGATTGCTTTTCAGTTGTTCCTAATCACAAAGGGCGAATTGTTACGTAGAGTGTTAACGAAACGCAAAGTAACACATGTGTTATTTTAGTTGCATGTACAATTGCAAGCTTTGGCTTTCAATGTTTGATTATGTATAATTTGCGTACACGAATCCACTGAAAACGACTGTTTCGAGAATGCAGAGATTTAAATTGTGTACAAAATGGAAAAGGTTCATACTATTTAATGTTGATGTTGTAATGTGTATCAGAAAGCGATGCGCTAATATATCGAGTTTATTGTAGTTTGAAATGTCTAATGAAATGTTGATAATATTTTGTTAGATTCAGTTCATTCCTCGATTTTTGTCGCATTTTGTTACAAAAACATAGAAAAATGAAAACTTTTGAATAAATAATTTTTTGAAAAACGATTCTTTTATTTATTACATTAAATTTAATTAAGCGCTGCTTTGTTTCTCGCTGTTTTTTAAGCGAATAAATGAGAGAAATGAGAACGAATTGTTTTTTGAAACATTTTTCAGAGCCTGAGAAAGTTTTGACTCAATGTGAACAAAGTGTTTGTAACTCTTTCCATCGCAATCGGAACAGCGGCGAATCACTTCAATTAACGACATCACGTTTAATTACATTTTGGTTCAGTGATTAAAATAATTGCTCGTGTTCATCTGTCGTAATTAATTTACAGCTGCTTTTAATTAAAAATGTCGAAAGTGAGCGAGAATTAAACGATTACAGACGACTGTTATTTCGGGCACTCTGTACTACTTAATCGTTCATGTTTATTAAGTTTTACTTAATTGAATCATAATTAAGATACATTTAGTAACTGTGTTCTTGTTCTTCGCGTTGTTATTCAACGAGCTTTGCTTTCAATTAATCGCTAACAATGTGTGCGGCAATTGCATTGCTTCTTCTGACAACTGCTTATGTGCAATCTTCAACTCAAATTAAACATTAAATATTCGAAATTAGTATTTTGTTTCTCGATGTGCGCTTTTAATTTGAAATGTTCAGTCATAACTATTGTAATGTGTGTGTATTCTTTTTTACGTTTGCTCAGTGCAACAATTATAAACCAGTGATGGCTTAAGTGCTTTTCTTTTGTTTCGTCGGCATTTGAACGACTAAATTTGAAATGCGTTCTTTTTTGCAACAAACTGTCACTTGTCTTTCAAAGTCTGTCTAAAATTTAAAAGTTGTCGAATTTCTATTCCAAGTTCCCTCCGGTACATTCAATATTCATTTTTTGTTTTTTACACTCAACTTCTACGTTGTTATGCTTTAGAAACTAAATTAACAACAGACTTTTCTAAAAACCGTAACGTTCACTTCGAAAATTAACTTTCAAATGTCATCATATCACTTTTTATTCACTTTTCCTTCTCTTGCAAGGAATTTGTTGTTAAAACAGAACCGAATTTCGCCTGAAATGGAGAGAAAATACGAAATTGGTTTTTATACGCGAGCTTCATGAACGAATACAAGTTGATAATTGATAACGGTCATTACCTAATGAATTGTCCACTAAACAAACAATTGTGTGCACGTTCACAACACGCTTTCAATGTTACCGTTGAAGGCTGCGAAAATATTGGCGATTTGAAAGAGGATAATTGAAAAGCACGCTCGACTACCGAAAAACGTGATGTGCCATTCGAGTACAAAACGTTTGCACTTTGCTACGTTACAAATTATATTGTTTAATTGTTTCCTGGAACGTATCAAAATTTTTACCGAAAGTCGTTTTTCTATTCAAAGCCAGCAATCGATACCTGCAATTAGAACACAAAGAACACTTCGCTTTCCCTAATTTCTAATTTAAACAGGCTAACCAAGCAGCATTTAACATTCTCGCAAGCCTCAATGTTTACTTAACGAACTCCGTGTGAAAATTCACGACCGATTGAGTAAAAAGTTGCGAAAAAATTAATTTAAAAGGATTGTTGTCATCCGAGATAAGAGTGATCAAACGTTTGAAATGAATTCATGTAATTTGATGTTATAATTTGATTGCGATGCTAATTGATCACTTCTGACATTCAATCGAGTCATTAATAGTGACGAATTTGGGAAAATTTCAATTAAATTTTGTACGCTTGTCTTTCAATTGTACACAAATAGGAACAAAAAATTGTTTGTTATGCTCAATTTGAAAGCAAACACATTTGCGAACAGATTTCTTTGAAAACACAATAAATAATGAATAATTGAATTAATTGAAAAAGAAATGTAAAAATTATAAACGCAACATGTTATTGTATGTTGCAAGATCGCGTTTTGCATCGCAAAAGTGTTTATTGAATTTGTGTTTCGAAACAATAATTAGTAAAGTGATTCAATTGTTTTGGGAGTACAGAGATTGCTGCGAACATCTGCTGCGAATGAAGGTGAAGTACGGCACTGATCGTCTCACAGAGATTTTGAATGTGCGTTCGTTCGGCGAATAGATCACACCTGGTACAATAAAAACAACGCCGAAATATAGAAAAAGGCAATTATAATTAAAATGCAAATGCATCGAGGATACGATCTTGTCTCATTACAAATTTTGATACCTTTTCAAACGTCACAAAGACAGTAAAGTAATGCAGTGCCCACTGAGTACCCAATGAAGCGAACGGTAAAAGTGGAGGGACTTTCCCGGAGCGGACGGACAGGCATGGAAACTGTTCGAAGGCGTGTACTGTACAGCGAACGACGCTGAGCCCCGCAACAGTCCAGAACAGGTAAAGGAGCAACATTCAGATCTCGTTCTGTTCGCTAATACTTTGCCGACTTCTAAAGAAGTTAGAAGTGAAGAGACGACCGAGTATTTCAATGTTGACTGCTGAAGAAGTTTTCCTCCTCCACCTGAACGAGCACTCAGTCTTCTTTGCTGCTTAACTTGTCCGATTGTTGAGTCGCGGTCTCACTGGCATTTGATCTACTTGTCTCCAACTGTTGAATGTGCGTTGCCGTCCAACTTTATTCAGCCGAGAGGCTCGCACCGAAACGTACCTTATTAACAGTAACAAACTGTCTCGTGGCTCGTGAAACACCTGGATTCTTGCGATTGTTACACTTCACGACTGGAATGCGTTTGCTAATTGTTGCATAAACAGTGACCATCTGCAGCAACTGTAGCAACTGCCGCAACGGTACTGTCCGCATCTGCAGACTGAACGCATCCGAAACTTCGTACATCGAGTACATCGCCTGTGATAAACTCATCTCTAGCAATGTTAGCAAACACTCCAAATTTACTGCAAATGTGCAGGTAAGTTCAGTTGAGCGTGTCTTGCATACGTGCTCATCTCGTACTTTACTTTACTTCACCTGTACACTTCCTTTTCGATCAATGTTCGCTTTAAATTTCTCTGCGAACTTCACACAAGTTTGCTAATTTTTCGTATTAAAATTATTCAACAGTAAATCAATAACTAGTCTCTCGCTGGGAATTTTTATTTCATTTCTTGTTGTTGTTTCGTTTGCATGTCAAACGTTATTTGAAAAACAAGTGATCGCAGAAAGAAAAATTTATATAAAAGTAACGTAGAATGCATCCAAATCCGTATTTCTGAAAAAAGCGAACAGTTTTCGGATTTGAGTCTCGACAGGAGGTTGAGGTTGTCATTTAAATGATGAGCAACAAGTATCTTTTACTTTCTATTAAAAATTTCATGCTAAATGTTTGCAGGAATTTCGCGTATCGTTCACCATTATCCGCAGTGAGAGTTCCAATTCTGGAAACGGTCTGCAGACATGCAGAGATGTCATCGCTAAACAAACTCGTCCAGAGCAATCATGCAATCGCTGCACTGACTCCCTCGAATCGCTTGCCTCGAATTTTGTGTTCACAGCGATGGCAGTGTTTGAGTGCATGATTGCAACGCATATCCTGCAGCGAAGCAAATGCGACCGTTTCCAATAAGCCAATAAACGCGAATAAATAAGCATCGAATTCATTGCGAATCGCTTGAATATGGCAAAACATAAATTTCATATTAATTACGACACTTCGCTTAATTAAATTGAACAGCATCGTGACTTTGTGTTCGTTGTATCCTTAAGCAGCGTTGCATTTAAAATTTAATTTAAGTAATATTAGAATTTGAAAATTTCGCTGCCAATGTTTACAGTCGCAGTGAGTAAACCGTTTTTTATGTTTCGACTAACTTTTGAATCGATTAAATGGCTTCGCAGCAAAAAAGTAATGAAACTTTGAAATACTTTAATGATTATGAACGTTGAGCAGAAAACAGAGCTTTGTAATTATAGTGTTGCAGTTTGTTGAAAGCACACACACAGCATCGCCAGTAATGTGAACTCATCATTATTGCCAGTGAACTGCAGTCAAGAAATTATTTTCAACTCGAAAGTCACCGAATACTCGAAAGTGTCCGAAACTGTTTCCCTGTTTTCAGCGTTAATTGAACTCTCAATAATTAGCGAACAATTAAAACACATTCTGCAAACAGTGCAACTGAAAGCTGCGTTTTCGTTTTCAAATAGAACTTCAACAATTCACAGACAATGCAACGAACGCTGTGTTTTGAATTAAACACCGAAAGCTATAATTTACAGCAAACGTATTGTTACGCATTTAAAAAAGCGCAAAAAATTTCCTTTTAAAAAACAATTAGGTTAAAATCGAGGTAAACTGTGTTACATATTTGTTGTTATTGTGCACACATCACCGGTAAATGTGATCGCTTTTGCTTTTTCGACGGCAGTCTGCTGTCGATCGACGAACGTCGGCGATCAGACTGAATTATCGAAGAGCGCAATTAAAATAGACGCGAAAGTTAAAAAAGCAAAATTAATTGCGAATAATTATCATAGCAAAGAGTTAAATCGAATGCATTCAATGAACGCAATAGTGCAGCTTACATGCAAGTATAGCATTTATAAAACGTGTTTCGCACAGCGAACCGAAAGAAGCAAATGTCATCAAAGACTGCTGTAATTTAGGTATATATTCGCAATAAACCAGGATGTAACTAATGGCCTGTACTATAATTTCATTTTTTGCATACCTGCAGAAGTTAGACACAATAATGTTTCAACATTCATTTGTCTTTCTTTTGAATGTGAAAAAGTAAACCAAAAATGCGGTGCACTTTCTATAATAAAGACTCATTTAAAGTACTACTTATGTGGGAGTATTTCGAGTGCGCTTTTTAGAAATATACAACAAATGTTACTGTCTCTGTATCAAAGAACTTGTTTTCACCGAATTTTCGAATCGTTTTGCAAATCAACTGCGATCACAGTATTTTCTGTAACATCAAAATGAATAGATTCGCGCACACATTTTCTTAGTTTACTATGTTATGCAACTGTCACTGAAATAAGTGCAACAAAATGTTTTACAGCAACATTTTCCTTTCGATTTTCTCAAAATTTGCGAAATAATCGTTTGTTTCACACTTTTCTAAAATTTAGTTTTCGAAAAACGTTTCGAAACTTTTGCTAAATTGCTGACAATAACTTAATCAATGTTAATGTTTTTTGAAATAAGGTTTTAAAACGTGGACGATTTACTTTCGCAAACATTACGATGTAATATCATTTCAACAGTTTCTATCCTGGTTCACAGTATTTACAAGAAAGTAGCTCTGAAACATATTATAAAACTTTTACTTTTAATGCAAACAATGAAAACATTTCTGAGTTCCGTTTGAAAAAAGAAGTCGCATTAAAAGTGAAAACGGTTTGCGAAAGCAAAGCAAACTTTACTGTTCAATGAATAAATATACTCGTAAAGTTAAGTTTAGTTTAGTTGTTTTGTTGTTACGTGTGTTCAGTGAAGCGAAAAGGAACGGCAGCCAAAAGCAGGCGAAGTCTTTATACACCCGCAATTTGTGAACAGTAAACAGCGAATGTAAACATATTTAACTATATTACGTGAATTGAATTGAGTATTAAAGAACTGCTAAACTGATCCCTGGCGTTAATACGTCGATGAATAAATGTAACGAAATTTGGTGATCCACACCTTGCAAATAGTATGGTCACCACTCCTTGCTTCTCCTTTCAATTATTATCAAGTTAATCGTTGAAAACGAGCATTTAAAAAGGAGACTTGATCGCCGGAATTAAATCACTGCCACCGTGTACTTTGATTATCGCCGAAATCCACGGAAGCTTTTCGGATGCAAAACTTGTGTATAGATTCGATTTGCTGAGAACAAAATTGTGCCACTTTTCGTCAAAACGAAAGCTCATCGCTTTAAAACACTGAAAAATGATTGCTTTTCAATTAAAATCAAAGCGAAGAAACAGTGAAACAGAAGCAGGTGCACAACATCTGCATTTCTCTTGTATTCTCAGTGTTTATTGTATATTTTTTAATTGTATAATTTTTTAATAGATATAAATAATAGCGATTGCATGGATTGCATAAATTGTAATGTGCATGCTGAATGCAATTCGTTCGTTTTCATGAAAACGCTTTTTATTCGTTTGCGTTTACATTGCGAGAACGAATCTGAATCTCATTTCGTTTTTTGTCAATTATTGCATTCTTCGATGTTTTCGCAATAATAAACATATTTTTACAATTAAAGCCAAGAACAGTGGCAGGTGCTGCTAATCACGTATTCGCCATACATCACATAATTAATCTGTATTCAGTATTGCAGTGAAACCGAAAGCGATTCTCTGTTATTCGGAAAGAATGCAACGCAAAATAGAAACAAATGCACACATGTAACACTTGTCAGATGTACAGGTTTTACGCATCAAAAAGTGTTTCAGATACAGTTTCAAAGCGTTCTCGTGTCCAGTCTTCCATAGATATTTTCAAGTCGTGACGAACTTTGAGTCTCTTTTCTCACGTTTCGATGTAAAAGTGCAGAAAAAACATTCATCGACGAATGAGTGAAAGCGGAACAAACAAACGTTGCTTCCATTGACGAACTCATAACGAAAATTATACGTTTTTCCGTCAATCTTTTGTAACTTGACAAGCATTTAAATGTTTTCAATGTGTTTAAACACTAATAGATACTAATTTGAGCCGCACTCTTTCAATAAAGCAAAAACCACACACAAAACACAAAATATTTTAACGCATTAATGCTCACTGATTTTCTCGCTGAAGTGAGCCGAAATTGATGTAACAAACTAGTAACAAGTGTCTGTGTTTACATTTTTCAGTTTCGACGCGACAAAGTCGACGAAAGGAGCCTCCAAGCTTCGTCGTGATCTGATTAATGCGGAGATCGCAAATCTTCGCGACTTGTTGCCTCTGCCGTCGTCCACTCGACAGCGATTATCTCAGCTGCAACTCATGGCTTTGGTCTGTGTTTACGTACGAAAAGCGAACTACTTTCAACACGGTGAGTACTACCGCACCCAATATTTCAGTAACAACTCAATATTTAATATTGAAATGCGAGTGTTTTTGCAGTGTTGTCATGTTTTCACTCTAATTAATAATAATTGAGTGACTTTTATAAGTGAATTAATTAATCCGAAGTATAAAAAATATTCTCGTAGTAACACTTTCAAAGTGCCTTTCGGAACGCAATTTTTTGCAGACTCACCGACAAGACATTTTCAATTAACTGACACCTTACATTTACGATAATTATAATTCAGTGGTCTAATTTTTTAATGTCGGCAGAGCTTACTATTGCTATAATGTTTGAAAAAATCATGAATGTTTATCTAGCAACGTAATTTACTGAAATCAATGTAACACTAATTTAAGTAACTCAATTTAAAGATGAAGTCTATAGTGAGTAGTAAGAACTAAAGTTAAGTTACTCACACGTTTCACTTGTTATTTGTTGGTACTTGCTGTAGTAACTCAATATGCAAACGATTACTTAAAATGATTTGTTTTCATTTTAGAATAACAAATAATTAAAGATGAATGATTTAATTGAGTGAGTCAGACAAATGACATTAAAAAGTTTTTTTGCACGTAACATAGTTATGTTACGTCATTATTAATATAAATTACATATTTTTCAAAGGCCTTGTCGGCATTGCT
>NCKV01000378.1:0-18904 GCA_003675905.2 Leptotrombidium deliense
AGTTGTACTAAAATTTCAATTTGAACGCCTTAAACAACAATCATTTCACACATAATGTTGTTTTCTTTAATCTTCACGAATCATCAATTTTCATTGCTTTTTATTGAATTTGAATCAAGTCGTTTTAAAAATGCTTTCATGTTTTCAGGCAACAATTATCTGCAAATGATATATCATTTGTCTGTTGTTTGTGCACCATTACGCCTGAAAACATCGCAAGCTTCAGTGTGATATCATGTTCTCAGTTTACCGCAACTGTACCGCTATTCTTTTTTCGTTGATACACTTTCAATTCATTATAAATTTTTTTCGCCGTTCTCATCAGCCGAGAACATTTTTGTGGCTTTAGTTTCGTTTTTTTTCCACAAATTGTTTTTCAACTCAGCAATTTTCCATTTCATACCTGTAACAGAAGCAATTTTTTATTCACCTGACTTCACTCTTTTGAAAAACAATACTTTTAATACAAATTATATCGCACAATTCAAAGAAAATAGTAAATTTCATGTTTTTCATCTTACAGTTGACTCATGTTCTTTTAAAGTTTACAAAATATATTAAAAAAGATAATAGAAGTTTGTTTCCTGTCGTTGTGACTTTAATATATTACGAACACAAACACTGTCAAATAGTGTGAAAACAAATTAAAGCTTCGGTGAATATTGATTTTTGAATCCCATTAAAAAGAATAAAAATTTCGTAAAATTGAGCAACAAAACAGATAAAGAACGAATGCGAATTAGTTTTTGAATAAATGAGTTTATTTTTTATTTTATTTTTTTATTTTGTTCAGCATTTCAACGTTTCACTTTTGTTGCAATCTTTGGTGTAAGGCATTATTGACGTTAAATCTTTTACATCTTTCATTTCAAACTTTGCAAAAGAATAGTAAAATCGAAAATTCAATTCTTGTAACCAAAGCAAAATCAATTGATCAAACCTTAAATATTTACGAAGAGTGCAATAAAAATTTCTTGTCAGACTTTCATTAAATTATTCAATTTGAAACAATGTTTTATTTAGTTTCAACCGAATCAATTCAATTGTGCAATCAACGAAAATTGTTTTTCATATATTTTATTCTTTACTCTCTATATACTATATCTTTTTCATAATTACGCTATTTTCGAACACTTTTATGAAATAGAAGTTTCTGAAAACAATGAAATTTTATGAAATAAACATAAGAATCAAACAATCTATACAGTGTAAATACAGCAGTGTGACGATTTTAAAAGTGCAATTTAAACACTAATATCTCACAGATTTGTTACAATGTTCACTTACATGAAACGAACACAAAATTACAAAGAAAACATTGTTTTCAATTTATTTTCCAACATTTTCAAAGTTCAAACATTGGCAGATTTAAAATTGTCGCAGTGCATTTGAGAGAACAGGTTTTTTAGTGTCACAAAATATATTTGCTCGTTGCGATCAAAAAGATATTTTTTGAAAGGCGGCTTAATTGCAGCGATCTGTCGCAACGGATTTTAAAAAGTGGTTCCGTTTTCATAACGCTGACGTTTGCACAAATTCGACGCAATACAGTAAATGCATTTTTGAAAAATCGAATTTATATCTCTAAACATGATTTGAAGATGAATTTTTTCAATCTTTTAATATCAAATAACTTTAAATTTTCTTTGAAACAATACTCTGCAGTGCAGTTATTGAATTACTGTGATAAGATTTTCAGATCTTATTTTGCAGTAATTCAATGAAGTTTTTTATATTTCTGCTTTTTAAATGCAGTTTCAAGTTGTTTTTTCAGTTTCAGTCTATCGTCTGAGTTCAGTTTAAAATCAATTTCCAAATACTATTTCTTCTGTGTTTGTGTGAACAGTGTTTACACTTTAAATTTATAATATAATTAAGTTTTGTTTTATAATTAAACGATAGTAACATGCAGTGGCGTGTTTTTTCATTAAATTTCAGTGAACAGTAAAGTTAAATAATAAATGGATTAAAATGCAGTGTTCTGTTTTATTCAGAAAGTTTGTTAAAAGAAAAATTAATGTATGCATAAAACTTATGTGAACATCCATCCTATTCAGTTTAAGAATTAATAATTTGTTCATGCACTCAAAACCGGTTTATCTTGTTCAAGATTGATGCGGATTATCTTATTTTCAGTTCTAAAGCTGTACGTGTCTCTTTTACTAAAATAGCGTACTTACTCTCTCTCTTTTGATGCGTAAGTATGAATTGGGAAAAAATTGAAAAATGTTTCTTCTGGGAATGAAATATTATTGTCAATATGATGAAATCGTATATCGCATTTTTTGCGACATGTCGTTATTATATATTGAGACATTTCGGAAAATGCAAGTCATATGCAAAAACATCTCATCTTTTTCATAATTTTATGTTTCGAAAGTTGCAACGAGCAACATTGTGAGCTAAAATACATTGGTTATAATTGTAAAAGTTAATTACAAGTTATCCTGAATACGCCGGTCTTGCCGCTATTCAGGAAATGTTTGCGAGTTTTCGTACGCTTTTATTGTACCCATTCAATAATTGAACAAGTTTGAACGTTGCAATGACATCCTGCAAATTTCGTGAAATGAAGCAAACATTTGATATTTTGTGGACAATGGAAGTTTGCAGACAGAATTGTTGCGGTGAGCGTTCTCCTGTGAATTGTGCGACTGGCAACAAATCAGCGCTGCGACGAGTCACACGTTTGCTTTCTTTATTTCATTTTTTGAGTTGCTTCTTTCTCATCCATAAAATCAATACAAAACCGCTCGTCTTTTGCTAACGATGTTTGCTGACTTAACTCTGGCAACAAATTTAGTCTTACCGTTTATGTTTGCATATTCAAACAAGACACTCGCTTATTGCATACAACGTTCAGGTTTTTTGTCGGAACTTCGATTAGCATGCACTTCTATCGCGAATTGCGAGATGTTTATTTAGTTAGTTTTGTATCGATTATTTGCTTATGTAAAAGAAGTCAAAAAACATTATTTTCACACATTTGCACGTAATTGTAAGTTAAAATGAAACAAAAGTTGAAAGTGTAATTATGCTTGAAAATTATACAATATTTTCAACTTACACTTGGTTAATCGTTTTTGATGTTGACAAACAAACCCAAAATTAGCCATAATCCACTTCTGCTGTTGATGAAAATTTCTTCAGTCAACGTGAACACGTTATAATTTGCATAGAAACATGGAATGCTACATATTCGTAAACTGCTGTTAATCTAGAAATTGCAACTTATGTGAGGTTTATTTTCGGGCTTCTGATCGATATTTGTTCTTTGATAATGTTTTATTTTTGTTATATAAACGGTAATACTATACTTAACATAAAGACAAGCACTATAGTCAAGTTGCCGCACTGGCTACAATTTCTATTCGTTATTATTTTGTGAAATAGGTATTATTCTGGTAACCTCAAGTTACAATTTCAATTGCTAAAGATAAGTGCACAATCTAACCTCCATAGGTTGACGCAATGAAATTGTGTCAAATTGAGGAGTTCGTCAATAATGGAGGGAGTTTTAACATTGTGTCAATTATGAATTGTTCTGAAAACATCCGTCAAATAAAGGAGGTTGTTAAATTAAAGAGTGTCAATTTATGTAGTTGAGGCTATATAATTATTCGTATCACAGTCGTCATGTAATGTAATGACAATATTCTTATAATGTGAATAAAAAACAAATAAAAATGATTGGTTATATGCAAAATGTCTGCATGAAGAAATTTTTTTATTTTCAATGAGAGCTTCGATCTTCACGTTGTCGATCACCAGTTTCGGACAATTACTTTACAGATACATGTTAGTGGGTCAAAAGTGAAATCAAAAAGAAAAGTTGAAAAAGGAAAACATAAGAGAAGTGAATGGTAATCTAAGTAACAGAATAGTTATTCATATTGCTGAAAAAAATAATAACTGGACAGCAAATACATGCTGTACATTGTAGTGAGCATACATTAATTCTACAGTCGGCTTATAAGTTGAAACGAACTATTCATTCATATTTTTAAAGTTTTAATAATCAGTAAAATTTTTAAAAGCTGTACTATCACATTTACATGGATTATTTTCTTCAAATGTAATCTACATTGTAAAATTTAAATATATTTGAAAACCAAAAGATCTTCACATGAAAAATAAGAATAATAATAATTTAGTTATTTTCCTACTGATTAGAACGAACTTCCAAAATGTTCAATGATGCGTATTTAATTTGAAGGATTATTCTCTGTTTGATGTAATAAAAAATAAAATTGACACAAAAGTTTCAACACAGAATCTGATGTTAAAAACAGCTGCTTCGTGTAAACTCTTTTAATTGTATTTGCTTGAAATAAACAATTTCATAACAAATGTGAGAGTGCCAATTTTATTTGGATGCGATTGTTATCAAACAGATTTTTATTTAAGTTACGTAACACAGTTCACAAGATATGCATGAAACACGTGAAAATGTCAGTAATTAGTATATTTACAATTGCACAAAAACATTAAATGACCAAAAATTGCACAATGCATGTCGCATTGTCTCGACTCGAGACTCTCGAGTAACGGTTTAGCATAAGGTCGTTTTTTGAAAGAATTGTTCCAGTTGGAGGGTTCTAATGGTGTACTTCGTTACTGTCATTTACAAAAAAGAGTTTCATTTTGTGTCTCAGTTTCCATCACAGACGGTCTTTGCTTGCTGTGATTACATTGCGCAACGATTGCAGACGTACACAAAAGTCAATGAGTGTAAATCAGTGAAGAGCCGCTCGCTCTCCAATAATGTGACATTTTTCAAATAAATATAGTCTTTTTACGATGCATTAGCATTGAGAGAACTGTGATACAACTTGTCCGATAAATACCATTAGAAACACTGCAAAAGCATTTGAATCGAGACCTCAATCAACATTTCTATTACATCATTGACTTGAACAGAGTGTACCAATAAAAAGCACGTCCATTTAATGAATCTTTGAAAAGATTAAATAATGCAAATGATTGCGGCTGCTGTTGTGTAATTTTGTTGAATTTTTATTGGAACATAAATTTGAAAAGAATCACCGAAAAGTTATTCGATGGTCACGCAATAAAATTATTCTTTTGCAACATATTTTTTGCAGCTGCAAATAGTTCGTCAATTTATGATGTTTGCAAAAGTTTTTTCATAAAAATTGACCACTAGAATATTGCATTTTAGCGTTCCAGTTGCGCAATTTTTCGAAACGTCATTTTGCAGAGAAAACCATAATTTTTCATTTTCGGCAACGCTTTCAAATATATATAGTTTTAAAGCTGGAAACAAACGAAAAAGAAATCGTTTATTGCAGATAAACTTCACAAGTTGTGCCTTGAAAAGAAATAATGTGAAAAGCAATGGACTTGACTCGTTTTTCTCGTCGATATGATATGGATTTTTTTGGACTCAAAAAACTTTCATCGCGAACAATGAGCGACCGTAAAAATGTGTCAAAGAATTACTTTTTAAAACTTCGCAATCGTGAAAACGCATGATTGAAATACAGTTCGATATCACATTTAATGTTTCGCAAAAATTGAATTTAAAGCAGGAAAAATGAGACACAAAACATTTTTTCATTCAAAGGCAAATCAAAATATGTAATTTAAATTCAACAGCAATTATGCAAATAAAGCTTATGTTTAAAGCCAAAATTCGCAGTTTTTGTGATCGATCAATGAAGCAGCGAGAAAACAGTGAAAAGGACGACATCAACTTCAAACTTCTCGCAGGCGAACATTCAATTTTTGGCTCTTTTTCAGATCAATAGCTTTGAAAACACATTCTCATTTATATAATGCAGTATTTACTGTTTCCAAATATTGAATTGCTTCATTTGGGACAAAGAATTCATCGCAATTGACAAAATAAATTAATAAATGTTTTTCACGTATTTTGATTACAAAATCGATGAAATAATTTCACAACGCTTTGTTGAGTGCATTCTTGTGTATGTCGAACAGGAAACTTAATTTAAATGCGAGTAATGAAACTTGCAAAATCAGAGACTGTAAACATTTCGCAAAAATGTCATTTCAATGGAATCTGATTGCAAAGAGCGAAGAACAAAAATAGAACACAGCAGTCGATTTTGTTATTGAAAAGGAAGTCGGACATTGTTTCGTAATACAAGTACACTTAGAATTAGCTTTTTTGCTATACAACTTATCGCGACTGTCTTCGAAATCGTACAAAAATTGTTGTGAAATACATCGACTGTACTTTATTGATCGCAAAAACGGTTTTAATGTTTTTCATGTGATTTTCGTTTCCTGCGATAATTGCAAACAGCGCGTTGTTCGGAAATCGTTGTTTACTTTTGAAACCTGTGGTTTTAGATACTTGAAGTACAGAATTTTTAAGCGATTTAATGCTTTAATTTGCAATTATATGCAATGTTTCCAAATAATTAGGGTTCATTTTATTAAACGCTTTACATCAAAATAACATTACAATTTTGAATAGAGTTGAAAGCAATGTTTATTTCACGGAACTCACGAATGAATGAACACTAACTGTGCAATGAAACGGAAGCAACAAATGATACCTTTTGGGATTGAGTGTGCAATTGAAGCTTTTATTGCAAATGTTTCTCATCGGAGGATCGCGATAAACGCTAAACTAGATCGAACTTTTGCTGAAATTTGTTTCGCGAGTTGTTTTCACGTTTCATTTATGTGTTCAACAAACTGCACTAACAATTAACCAACGATAAATTGTTTGTTTGTACTCATTAAAATTTAAATATTTATTGAACAACGGAGAAGTGGCAGGAAAATAACAAATTGTTAGGCTATTAATTTAGGTGTTTACTACATATCCATAATTTAAACAATGTTCAAACATTCATCTATTTTTTACACACTAAACTTCGTAAACATCAGATTCATCTTTTAAGCGCTTTGATTGAATGCATCGCAAGTGTAAACAGAATGAAATAATTGATCACAACTTTTTGCGCAGTTTGTGAAGCGAATTTAAGTTTGAGAAACAAACAAACAGTGTTGTTTAGATGAGTGACACTAGAATTAAAAAGAAGAAATGAGCAAGAAAATGTGGACAGTGACAAGTAGTAGTATTGCTTGTATTGAGTCTTGCGAGTTGAGCAGTCTGCATTAGAGAAGTGACTTATTTGTTGTAATTCGCGATCAATGAATCGCGATCTCGAAAAACATTTTTTGTTTGCTGAAATACTACTCTGAAATAGTACGTGTTTAAAGTGTGCTCGTATTTATTTTCTCTCTTCTCTGTCTTTTATTTTAGCATTGGATGAATGAATGCTCTGTGATGAGCAAACGGTTTGCACGACTGGGCATCGCTTGAAGGGATGATCATTACGTTTGCAAACCATTACTTCTGAGCATCTATTATTCACTGAATGGATATGGACTGCTTTTAATAAACGTTTGTTTGTGCATACAATCATCGAAGAGCAACATTGGCAGCGTTTGAAAAGAATGGAGATACAGAAGAGCGATAATTCGTCGATGGAGTTGGACATTGACAGCGACCCGTGTTCCTTTGCGAATGAAAGCTCGTTAAGTGTGAATTATTTGAACAACAGTTTCGCGTCAAACTGTGATAACCAAACAACGTTGGTCGCTCACCAATTTCTCTGTCATTTGGTGAATGCAACGAATCCATCGTATTACGCAGTTACGTATAGAATAATCGGAACTATTTTCCAGGGATTCATATTCTTAATCGGTGAGCATTCAATCAAATTCTGTTTTGTTGGGAACAGCTGCTCTGCGAATTCTTTGTTGCCATCGGCGCGTTCCACCAGATTAACGCTTTCAATGTGCATTTTACAAACAAATTACAAAATAATTGTGCACTCATTTCGCGGCTTAAACAATAACGTTCTACAAATTCTGTTTTTCAAAGTATTTTAAGTGCAGTTTAAAAAGTTCACAAAAATCGAATGTAACTAAAAAATCTTTTCAAGTACTTTTTATCGCATTTTTCATCATTTTTATTGTTTTCAAGCTTCGAAAAATAATTCACACTTGTTTTCCAGTGCACTGATTGCGCGCCAGTTTATTTCTTCTGACTGTTAACCTTTCAAGTGTACCGTTAATGTGTTGCAATACAGAGCAGTTCACATTTCACATTCGCAAACATCCATTCAATGCTGTCTGCTTTCATTTCGATCTCAAATGTTGCGAAATATAACAGTTTCACAAAAAGCATCTTCACTTATACAGATCTAATTTCGATGCATTCAGGAGATTGCGAATTGAAATTGTTTGCAATTGATATTCAGATTACAAATACTTTAATTTGAATAATTGAATGTGATATTCGCATCAATAAGTTGATAATATAGATTTGTGAAGAACACAAGGCTGCGAGAAATATGGATGGAATTCATGTTTAGAATTCATTGAAAAGGAAAAATGAACGAAGAAAGAAAAGTAATGTTTGCAATAACTGCGAACGTTCGTTAAGTACGCGCATTGAACACTTAAAAGACTCGTAATTCGATAGTCGCCTGACAAAATCGCCGAGTTGACAACGAGTTCCTGAATACGTTCACTTCACATGAAATATGGCTTTTTTGTTGAATCGTATTTCAGGAAAGTGATACGTGCGATCGTGCGTTCATTCTAACCACAGCACTAATTTTGTTGTGCACATTCCATTGCGTAGCTTGTTTGTTGGTTTATGGTTACTTTAATTATGTGTCGTAGTTACAACTGATAAGTGAGCTCATTTCCAGTGTCTGTTGTTATGTAATCGTCAATTTGAAAACAAAGTCACGGCGACAGAATCCAAACTTTTTTCTGCTGCGCAACCAATTGTAAAGAAGTGTCTGAAGTTGCAACACAACCAAAAAATTATTTGGTGTCTGCTTCAGAATAAGTCTCACTTTACAGTTCTGCAATTTAGAAAAAAGACAAATCTGTATTTCAACAAATAGTGTTGTATTTTCACATATCGCTGTCACTTTATTCCACGAATATTTCACTAAAAATAGCTGTAATTGCATATTTCAAGAGGGGAAGTTATGAAAGCAGTCTCAACAATCAGTTTTTCGACGCAACCAACCGTTGATCGTTTATTTCTGTTATTTATGAGTGTAATAAGTAAACTCGAATCAAACATTTTATTGCAATCATTTCTTTTTTTCACTGCTTTTCAGTGTTTTCTGGTGAAACCGAATTCCCATTTTTTCAGTAAACTTCGCTGCGAAATTTCGCCATCCACAACCAACTCGAAAACTCGTATGATTTCAAAAAAGTAAAATTCATATAAAATAAGTTTGTTTTGTTAAACCTTTTGGTGATTTAAAACGTGCAAAAATCCTCTTTACGAAGTGAAGAGAAGTATTAAAGTGATGAATATTTGAAACAATTGCACATTGAAACGAGACATTGATTTTTGCAAAATGTATTTCGTTTCATTATTTAGTACTCAATATGGAATCAGTTTACAATAGTTTTCTCTGCATTACGATTGCTTTCATTATTCAACATATTTTCCATTGACAATTCATAAACTTCATATTTCACAGAAAGTATAGGCTTTTGTTTTGAATTTAAATCACAAATTGTGCATTTCATAAATAAAGATAAATGATAAGCTAGTTTTATATGTTTTCGGGAAAATGTCGCTTCGTGATTGTTTCAAAAAAAATTGCTCATAATCTTGTGCTGCAATTTGTTTAATATTAATATGTCAAAGAAGAAAGAAATTTTGACAGAAGCTGTATGCAGTTTCATTGTGTCATTACTCATTGCTTAGATCGTCTGCAATAATTTAATATCCACCATCAATAATTTAAAAAAGCTGACTTTCGCTTATATGCATGCTTCATTTTTCATCAATTCATGATTTTAATTGGAAATCATTTCACGAGCGACAGCGTTTAATTTTCTTTTCATCGATTATTTTGTTTACGCAAAGCATTCAAGAAAATAAAAATTACTTCATTTTCCTTCAACTTTTCTTTTTTAAAATACATTCTCTCTTCTAATTAATTAGCTTACATGTCGATATAATTAAGAGCTGATCTTTTCTACAAATCCAGTTACAAGTTAATTGATTTCGAATTGGGTATTAGTTAAAGACTGAAAACTGTGAAATATTATATTTCAGTAATCATTCTGTCTATTTTAGCAGTCATCTGTCTTTTGCTTATAAAGTAATTGTAAGATCACGTTCGCTTTAAATCGTTCAGCAAACTTAAAGTTATTAATGTTGCTACTGGAAGATGTGTAGCTGCTTGAAATATTGCAAAGTGCTTACAAGTGTATGTAGGATTGAAATGACGTTGAAAACAAGTTTATATCAGACTCTGAAATTCAGACTGAAGATCTGCAAATTGAAAGCAGAGTAATAGTGTTTACATTATAAATGCACTTGTAGGTAAATATTCAAACAAACAGTACAAAGACGTACCAAATCCTTGCAAATAGCAACAATGACAACATCTAGTTTTAGAAATTCATGCTTTACATTAGAATCGAATTGCTGAAAAATAAGTAGTTTACTGAGTACAAATTTTTTTTTCACTTATTGTACAATGGCATAACGTTTTTGATGAAATTTTAATGACGTGATCTCCGTTGAGAGTTATCGTAGGACGGAACCATGAAACATTTAAAATTCAATTTTCCTGTAGCTTTCAACAAATCATAAACAATAATATTGAAGAATATAATGCACATAAAAGTAATTTATTAATCAAAATCAAATTTCATTTTTTGTTCATTGCAAGATTAGTTCAATGTATTGGAAAGGTTTTGTGATTTAATTTTTAATCCATTTTTATAAAGTACATTGTAATTGCTTTTATCTACTGAAGGTGTTTTGGGAAACGTTATGGTTGTCATTGTGGTGGTGAAGACGAAAAGCATGAAAACACCTACTAACTGCTACCTAGTTAGTCTGTCAATTGCTGACTTGTTGGTCCTTGTGGCAGCAGTTCCGAACGAGATAATATCTTACTACGTTCTTGGAGATCAGTGGATATGGGGACGACTTGGTTGCGCGCTGTTCATATTTCTGCAGTACTTGGGAATAAACGCATCATCGCTGTCGATCACGTCGTTTACAGTGGAGCGTTACATCGCCATTTGTCATCCAATGAAAGCCCAAAAAGTGTGTACTGTGCATCGAGCTAAACGTATCATTATTGGCGTATGGATATTCGCTCTGATCTACTGTTGTCCCTGGCTTTTTCTCACAAAAGTAGAGCCAATTTATTACAAGGGCTATTGTGACATCGAAACGTGCACGTTTGCACTTTCTCGCAAACATTATTTGGGTTACTTTTTCGCAGATTTGCTCATATTCTATGTTTTCCCTCTTCTCTTGTCTTGCCTTTTGTACGCTTTAATCGCCAGGATTCTTTTCACAAACAACAACATTACCAAGAATGTTGGAAATTCACGTTTGTGTCACCCATCGACTGTGAATTCGAAGAAGAATTCTCCTGCAAATGACAATGCAAGAGTTCAAGTAAGCATTTGTGAACTTCAAAAAATGTACACGAACATGTACATGTACTACACCAGCACGATCTGACTCGACCGCAATCACTTCTCGTGTCGCATCTTTTCAAACAAACTTTTGTCATAATTTCTCCTCTATTCGTTTCATTGCTAAACTTAATTAACTTTTATTCTTTGCTTTATTTTCCGCAAAAAAGCAAACATTATTTTTTAATTTAATTAAGTGACAAAAATTCCAGTACGCTGTTGTTTAGATTTTAATTCTGCATTTGTGCACTAAATTCCGTATAAAATTAATTTGTTTGAGTTACAAAAAAATAAAATATTAAACTCTTTTTTGTTTTAATACAGAGCATCAAAATGAAAAGGAAAATGTTCAATTCGCTGTGTTCGCTATATAATTATGATGCTTTAGTTGATAAAACGACTGTTTTCAGTGATTGCAGGTTACAACAAAATTACATTGAACTGTATTCGAATGATTCGTTGACAACAGTGTCATTATTGCGCCAATTAACGTCACAATTTCAAAGAACAAGCAATCATCGCTAAATGATTCATTAATTTTGAGTACAAAAAATTAACCATCATGCTTAACTTGATGTTAATTGAAGCCGTACTTTACTTTATACGAGTTATTCAACGTTTTGAAAGTTACATTTTCCCTTATAACAATTCCCTGTATTTAAAGCACCGAAAACTCAAATATTCGTGGTTGCAATTACTGGGAGATTAAACCAGAAGCTTACAATTATTGAACGAAGCAGTAGTTATTTGCCATGTTCACTTCTCTTTTTCAAATTGCTGGAAAAACGTTACAAAATATTGCATTAAAAATATAGCAAGAATTTCACAATCGTTAAATAAGATGCCTTTATAAGGTCAAAAGAACATTGAATATGTACTCATCATGATATGCAATATGATACACAGTGTTTCCTTTTCGCAACAAAAAACGGTAATTTTTATGCTCTAATGGTGAAGGATGTTTATACATCATGCATGTACGTACGTTGCATGAAAAAATATCTCTGAAACTGTTCAAAGAAGATCCTTGTTAACTGTAAAACACGGTTGAAGACTTCTGTTTTACTTCTTTAAAAGCTTGAATAGTGGATTTTTGTTTCGATTTTGGTCAATTTGAGAAAGGTTTATTGATGTAAAAGAAGTCGAAAAGAGGACAAATAACTGCGAAGTAAACAATTCGCATGTTTCTGACTTATTTTGTTGATGCTGCACAAGTTGTGATTATTGCACAACTGAAGAAAAATGGACTATTTTTCAGTGTTGCTTAATTCGGTTCAAAATCTTCAGTGACATTTATTCGTGAGATTGCATGCACTCCAAGTGTTCTGCGAGTTTCGAGATGTGCTCGAATCAGTGACTGCTTATGTGTGTCACGATTTTCAATTGAGACGCAATGCATCAGTGAAGTGTACAATCAAACAATGCGATCGCGAATGCGACTGCAAAAGTCTGTGAAGCACAGCAAAGAAAAAGGAAACCAATGCTATTCAATGCTGCTTTTTCAAAAATAAGAATCGCAAACTTAAAAGATGAAAGCGACAATCACTTTTTAAATCAATACAGTAAATAAAGAAATCTTAATGGCTTCTCGCAAATTAAATCAGTTTACTTTATTAAAGCAGGTTTTACGTCTCTTTTCAGTGATTACTTCTTATTTAGCATAATAGCACTTTCTTTCCTTCTTGGAAAATCGAAATGAAAATATGAACTGTCAAAAAGTTTGAAATGAGCAGCAAAAGCGAAAGAAAAACAAATAAAATGCTAAAATGAAATGCAGCACTCTTGTCACAATTGGCTTTTTTATTTCTACTGTCTCCATGTTGAAGTCTTAATTTATGTAAAAACTAAAACATAATTCGCATTTCACTTTTGTCGTTATAGTTATTATTCATTATTCCACTTAAGAGTATTTCAATTCTATAGACTCGACTCGACACAAAAATTTTCTTCTTCGATGAAACATCGAGTTGAAATGAGTAAAAAGAAAATTTTATAACAGCACAATGCAACAATGAAAGATTAAACGTTAAATATTTGCAACTGTTTTATTATTAATGCATCAAACAAAAACGTTAAACGTGAAAAAATGAAATTACGAATAAAGTGTTTGCAAGTTATCAAATTATGGTAATTGCTTTCACCACTTTTTCAACAACTTTTGCAAAACTCTGTTTCTTGTTCGAGCGAAGCAGTGAACACTTTCAGATTAGAGTGCAGTTGCAAAAAATATGGATCAATTGCAAACTCGCCAGATTTCAACATTATGCTTGAAATATGAAAGTAATGACAATAATTTATCAACATAAAAATGTTCATTGGTATATATGTCGAAATCACCATATAGACACTATTATCACTCTTCGGAAGAAAAATCAACGTTGTCAACAGTATGAAAACCTGGTGATCGTTGCAAGAATAAATGCGTGTTTTCATTGCAATTGAAAATGCAGTTTATCACGATTAAAAGGGCAATTTAATGCGCCGCGGAAGTCACGAACTCACAAAGACTTCTTTCGTAACAAAACATCGAAGTAGAATTTGCCTCCGGAACAGTTTTTCAATTTAAAATCATGTGAATTTACGATGCAAACAAAAAAGAATGATGGCGTTAAACTGTTCATAACATTGTTGTGAAAATAAAAATGATGAATGGAAAGAGTTGAAAGTAACTGAAAATATGGTGCATTCACTTTAACAGCAATTGAGGCAGTGTTTATTTAGAAGGAAGGATGGAATATCACAATTCGATTCGAGAGAGTCTCGAACACATTGTACCAGATTCGGTGAATGTTATTGATGGACATTTTTTCGCACTTTTTCCTCGAACGCAAGTGTATTGATGATTGCACAAGAAGTCAATCTTTCAACGCTCACTTTCAATGATTTATTAGCCAAAAAGAAGGAATAGAAATAATGTTTTCTTTATTCAATTACACGTGTTTAATAAATTGCGTTGGTTTTTGTTTTTATCACGAAACAGTCGCTCAATTCGCTGTTTCATTCATGCTGCGTTAAAAATGCAATTCATAATTGCAGCACATTTGTGCAGCTTAACTCAAAGAATGCGATTGCGAATGTATCACAATTACAATTACTCGCTTTATGTACCTTTTCTTTAATTGAACGAAAAAGAAAACTAATTTCATTGTCGTCTTTGTTCTTCAATGTTTACTGTACTAAAAAGTCATTCAGCGAACGATAAAAGTGAAAAATACGCTTAATGGTGTATATGTGACATGCTTTTAAATTTACGAAATTAAAACATTTCCTGCGACGTTACATTACAACGTCGGTTTTATTTTTGTACAGTATTTGTCTTTTGAATGAAACTGTGAACTTGCTTAACGTTGCAACAAAATTTAATCTCGATTCGAACGCAAACTTTTGATGCGTTTCTGTTTTGTTTGCAGTGAAAAAAGCAGTTCACAGAAAATCAATGAATATTTTGAACACAAACACAACGACTCATCTGCTGAGTTGAGAACATGAATAAATCATTGAGTGAATTGAAGTTTATTGATTACAAATTGTTGACAGGTCGTCAAGATGTTGATCGTGGTGGTCGCTGTGTTCGCAACGCTATGGTTGCCGTACAGAGCGTGGCTCGTCTACAATTCGTTCGCCGAACACAGATACATGGAACTCTGGTTTCTCATGTTTTGCAAAACCATGATTTTTGTGAACAGTGCAATTAATCCGATTCTGTACAACGCACTTTCCGTTAAATTTCGACGCGCTTTCAAGCAAATGTTTTACAACTGTTGTAAAAAGCGAAGCAACAACAAAATAAATGGCCAGAAAAGAAAGCATTTGACCGACCATTCGTCACATAATATGAAAAGAAATACAAACACATTAACGACCAGTGCACCCAAATCTTGTGCGAAACCCGAAACATTTCAGGAAGAATTATAAACGACTCAATCTATATATTGTTCTCATTTCTCTTGTAAACCATTACTTTTTTGTAACCATTGTTCTCAAATACAATCAAACTAAATCACAGTTCTTTTCTTCGTTTACTTTCGTTTTCGTTGCTTCTTTTAAACAAAAACTGAGCGAGTGTTTTTTAATTGTCATTTCCATTATTTTCTGTTTGCAATAACGAAACAAAAACACAAACACAAACAAACAAAATGAAATTAAAGTGTCGTTACCTTATGATATATATTTACCAGATGTCAATCAAATGTGTTCTATGAAAACAATAATTACAAAACTAAATGAAGCGATCGAATGAGTCGAATGAATGCAAAAAACAAATTCATCGATTCACTCACCGATCGCTTTGCGAATGTATAACTTGCAATTATGAATGTTTCTCTTCTCATTTATGTAATCGACGTGTATTTCAAATAAAGTTATTCGTTTTTCTTTTCATTCTATTCAAAATTGCATAATTAGCGAGGCAAACATAATTTTGTTCGGCGTGTCACTTTTGCTTTTTATAAATTGTACGAAACATGTTAAAAGTTTGTTATTAAAGTATGCGAACTATTTGAAATTAATGTTGAAACGAAATAAAAAATGTTAGATTGCAAAATATTTTCAAATTAGTTATTCAATGAAACAAGATCCTTGTGAATGCAAAAAACACTCGAATACAGAGACGTGTACACTTGCCAATGTTGGATAGCGACAGTTAAGAGGACATTGATTTACGGTTTCTTTTCAGAAAAAGTGCTTCAGCACAGCATAAACACATTAAAATGAATGTTTATGTTTACAGCATTCAAACATCAATATTCGTTTGTGCGTCTTATTTCTCAGCATAATTTATTAAAGTTTCAATGAAATGTTTTCACCAGAAACATGTTGATCGCATTTTGCATTTTTCAGTCTCTTCAGTTTCAATCGCTTATATCACTTCGTTCAGCAGTCACATTCATTTATATCGCAAAATACGTCTCACGTAATTAGACGAAGTTTAATGTGTTTGCAGTCGAAAGCAAATGAAGGCAAATAGTCAGTTTCAATGAATATTTTGACATAGAAATGGAAAGATGAGTCGAAAAACATTTTTCATTGTAAATCATTACTCAGCACAACGACAAGTAAAGATTAATGATGTTTTTAAATAAAGTTTGTATTACGAAAAAGTATTTGAATAAATGTCACTTCGCTTTACATGAGAATAATTAATGGTGTTCTGATCGAAATCCGAAAATAATTTTCATCAATTATTCACAGTAATGTCGTTAAATACGAAATACCGTTTTCTTCATTCATTCATCAATTTCACAAACCTTTCGTTCACAAATTGAATGTCTATGAAAATGAAGATCATTGAAAGCGTTTGCAAAGCAATTACATTAATCATTGTCTTTTATTCTCATTCTGGCGATTTCAATTCGAATAACAGTAACAAAACATTTCTCAATGAAATGAATGAATCGTGCTCTCAGAATATCCGCTCCAACAGTTTCATTGTGCATTTATATTCGATACATGATTCTTGCTTTCAACATCTTTCAAATAATGCTAACAGACTTTTACATTAAATTTAGCAATTACTGAATCACTGTTCTGTTCTATATTTTAACGGGAAATTGCATCGAAAACTCGCTGACATCTGGAAGCTGATACAGAGATGAAATTTTATCTCCATCTTCACTAATTTAATCTGTTCATGTTGCTCCTTTTTTTCACGTTGACTTTGTCTCTTTTGATGATGATTGATCAACTAATGCTTTCACATGAACTGCACAATCTTTTTAACAACACGTGTACTGTTTATACAACAAATAATTACACTATTTACTTAAACTTTTTTCGCATTCCTTCGCATTTACTTTGTAGCGCATCTTTCTCTGCAATTATCATTAATCTTGTTACGCTTATTAACATCTTATCATTAATCTACAATTTAAGTAACATCTCTTCACTTTAGTTGAATGACAAAACTTTAATTGGTAAATTACGGCCACTTAAAGAAACGAATATATTTTAACATAAACTTAAGTTACTTTTAATTTTGTTGTACGTACTTATATTTTGAAAGAAATGTAAGAAATTGATACACGAATGGTAGTAAATTAGTCAACTTATTAGGCATGAGTTTGTGTTTGAATGGAATATTAATAAGAAGCGAAATTCGGAGATTTTTCTCCATGTTTACGAAATTTTACTCGGTTATGATACACCCGAAATGAACGGAACTCTGGACACGATAGATGTACAAGGTTATAATTGTTATTTTATAAGTTTTGGAAATTTTCCTTTGCAAGTGACGAATGCCAGTTTTGTAAACATAAATTCTGTCAGAAAACATTGCGAAGCACAGCGAAGGCGAATTGATTGTTACACAGTCAAACCTGCTTCCTGGGACAGCTGCATAAGTGGGACACCTTATAAACTAGGACACCATATTTTCGTACCAAAAAAGTTAACTCTGTTGAAGGCAACCTCCATAAGTGGGACACCTGTGTAAATGGGACACAATTTTTTGGTCCTTTGAGGGTCCCACTTATACAGGTTTTACTGTATTCGATTGGTGATAGCCCTTTCATTTACCGTATTGCTTACAATTGAACGACATGTCGTTATAACTGAAACGTCCTTTCAGGTTACCTGATTTGCAACGCTAGACTTGAGTTAAAGATGCTAACAATGTTGTTGGATTTTTGAAATGCTGTCCACATCCCGAACAAGAGTATTAATTCCAGAAACGATTCAGGTTTTAAAGTGAAACCTCTCAATCAACTAAATTTTCATTACGAACTGTCCTGATATGAGAGGTGTCCTTAATCGGCATTCATACACCAAATAAGACTAAAATAGTCTGTAATTGATGTCCATTTCAAACGAATATTTGCAACTACCTCTACATTCGTATCACTATTGGAATTCTAAAAGGAATTCTTTCGATATTGATTAATTGTGCACGTTCTTATTCAACGAAGTATCGTTGAAAAGTTCAAATTGTTCTTTGATTAAGTGATTAAATTTCTTTTGCAAGTAGAGTGTCAGTTGTAGAGATATAAATTAAAACGCAGTTAGAAGACAAAGTTAGGCATAAGCACAAGAAAACTCGATTGGTGACGGAGAACAAGTGTAGTCGCATCGGCATTTCTTAAATTCTTTAAATTAAGCTGATTCGTATTTTGAATTAATCGCATTAGAATTTTAACGACTGTCGACCTTAGACATTGTGTCCGGAGCGATACTGCTTACGGAAGAAGCTTGGCAGTCGTGGTACCGATGGTTTTCTGCCTTCGAGAATAGTTTAACAAGTTTTACTTTTATTTCAATTTTCAGATTACAAAAGGAGTAACAACAGAAAATAGTTTCCCCGCAATAAGGAGTGTCCCCTAAAAAGTAGGAAAAAACTAACCGCATACTGTTACAAAATTTTAGCTCCTAAAATTTAAGCAAAGTTGTGCGATATAAACAGGAGTATATACAATATGTAAATTGA
>NCKV01000379.1:0-18899 GCA_003675905.2 Leptotrombidium deliense
GTTCGTTAGAGCGCTGGTCCAAAATGGAAGAGAAGAGTTTTTGGATATTTTCTTGCGCGCTGGTTTTCGTGTTAGACAACTGTATAACTACCGAACATTGAAGTGGCTGATCAAAGAAGCACTAAAAGTTGAGTTCTTTGTTGAAGTTTGCTGCGAAGGGATACTGGGCATTCCGAGTAGTCAGGGATTCCCATTTGATGATTTGTTTCAGTCGTTGAACCGTCTGATATCAGTTACAACGGGATTTGGTGAATTTCTGAAACACGATGATTTGACACAACGATTTTTCACAAAGCCAGTATGCGTTGAGCAGAAGACATTGGCTTTTTTATTAATTTGGGCAGTATTCGTGAATAACTTGAAAATTGTTTCGAAATTATGGCCACATCACAGTATGCCGATAAACGCTTGTTTAATGGTCTCTGCCATGCTCAAAAACATGGCAAAATATGTAATTGACATCAGTTCGCAACAACAAATGCTAAAAATTAGTGTTGAATATGGACAAATTGCCACAAAATTATTGGAAGAAGTTTACCAGGTAAATCCTAAAAGAGCAGTCGAGTTCGCCACTTTTAGATCGCGGCATTGGAGTTATCAGACTGCCATTGATATGGCTGCTGCAACCGAACTGTACGAGTTCATATCGCATCCTAGTTGTCAGCGATACCTGACTAATTTATACTTCAATGGCATGCATTTAAAGCAATCACCGTATGACATTTTTGACGTTCCTAGTGGTGTGAAGATTATATTAAGTGCATTCCTAATTTTTCCGATATACCTATGGTTCGAATTCCCAGACTACATCAAAGAGCACGAAGAAGAGTTGCTGCAGGAAAAACAAAGAATCAAAGAAATGTCGAAAAACGATTTGCTGACAAGAATAAAGATATACGGCACTTCAGCCATGAAAACAGTGTCAAGTGACATTAATATAGGAAAGAAATATGAAGAAACGTTGAAAGCTTTGAATGAAATGGCTATTACCGATCTCTCCTTGATTCAAAAAGTTGGTGTTTTATGGAGTGCACCAATGACAAAATATTGGTTATATCACATATTTTATGTGCTCTTTTTGCTTGTGTTCTCGTATGATGTTTTGCTTCCTGGTTGCAGTTACAGACGATTAGACTTGTTGATATTCGTTTGGATCACTGCGATGCTTATGGAAGATGTTCGCAAAACATATGTAACTCTGAAGAAGTTTGTGTCCTTTAGACTAACGACGCAATACATCGAAATATCGGCAACGATGATATTTCTGTGCATTTTCTATTTGGGCAGAATAATCAGATTCGTCCCCATTGCGAGACACACATATGCTATCCGAATGATAATGTCAGGTGCATTGTATCTTTATTATTTTCGGTATTTGGCAATGTTCTTACCGATTTCTTCAATATTTGGTCCTCTTTATTACCAATTTAGAGAAATAGCGTTTAATGACATTTGGAAATTTTTGTTTATTTGCAGTCCATTTATGATTGGCGGTGCAATAGTAATATATGTATCACATTTTCCAGACAGATACATCGTATTTATAGATATTTTTCATAGAGTATTCTTTTCTCTTTTTCGAACATATGACGACTACATGTTTGAAAATCCGACTTGCGTTGCAGACAGAGATCAACCTTTCAAAAATCAAACTTACTGCCGCGAAAGTTATTATTCAAACCCGACATGCAATTTGTACGGATTTTGGCCGTATTTAATGAATTTGATGTTTTTGATACTTCTGAAAAATGTTTTACTGACACTGTTAGAAGCTTTGGCAAACACAACTATTAGTTTACTAGATACACCAACGATTTGGAAGTTTCAACGATTCCATTCGATTGTTGAATTCAGAATATTGTCACCACTTCCACCGCCTTTCAATATTGTTTATTATGCCTTTAAACTTCTGACATACTTGTGTTGCAATTTTTGTAGGAAGAAAAAATCAGACAGATATACAGAAGAGTTTACAGAATCTGATTACGAAATCAAGGAGACATGTTATAGATGTGAAGATTCAGATCTGGTTTATTTTGCAAATCGTATTTCAGAGAAAGTGGTTTTAAAAGAAAAACAAAGAAGTGAAATGGATTCGACAGTTTACAGACTATCAAATTTAGCATTCGAAAGATCACAACAAGTTGAGTACACAAAATTACAAGTGATGAGATTAAGAAGAACAGTTGTATCATTATACAGTATGCTTCAAAACTTGCAAATTGTTATCGAAGCTGCAAAACACAAACTTAAGAAAGAAGAAAGTGTTCAACAAGTACTTTCACGCACATCTCCTTATCCTAATTCAATAGTTGAACGCACTGCAGTCTCGGACAAATACGTACCTTGGGATGTTGCGTGGGTTGACTACGATCCACTTGTTTTTACGCGACCGAAAACTATGTTTCCCAAAGAAATGAATGCCGATGGAGATATAAATGAAGAAATATTCGAGAAAACACCGTCACTTGTTCGTCGATTTAATTTTAATGGAGTGTATACAGATAGTAGCCAAAAAAAGATTGACAGAAGAACGTGGATTACAGATAACAAGAAACGGCCAATCAACTACACTCTGGATGGCATTTATCCCTTGAATCCGTACGGAAGAACTGGACTCGCAGGAAAAGGTTCACTGCCACGTTGGGGTCCAAATCATTTCATAACAATTTTGGTCACTAAATATTCAGGAAACGAATTCGAAATGCTTGTGCGACAAGGTGGCGAATTGAATAGTTCTGATTACACTTTAATTGGAGGGTTCATTGCACATCAAGAAGAAACGTACGATACAGTTCGATCACAGATGGATCCAACTTCAAATATACAATGGAAACAAAGTGATGAGATGATCTCATTTTTCGAACAACAGGTTGACACAGAGAAAGTTTTTGTTGAAAGAAAAATTACTGAAGGAGACATTCATATACCAATCACTCCATTTGCCACCATGCAAACAAATGCTCCGATTTTTGATTTCGACGCTGAAACTGATGAAACATTTAAACCAACGTTTCAAAAACCTGGTGAGCTGATTGAAAAGAAAGGAATTCAATATCAAGAAGTGTTGAAAGGATATTTTGATTCACCGGTCAACACAGACAACGCTTGGAAAGAAACTGAATTTTGGCGCATTCATTACACGACAGACAATTTGAAGAAACACATTTCAAACTGTGTTTGGTTGCTTTTAAAAGATGATGCTCGCAGTAAATTTTCTCCTGAAGAATGGACACTCATTCAATATTGCTTAACTATTTCAAAATAGTCGACATAAATTCTATTGTTTTTAGTAATACATGTACGCATACAATTTATAGGACGATTACCTACCCGATGGTGTAATGTAATTCAAACGTTAAATTTTTATTCAAATATACAAAACCATATTCAATGCGAGTATTATTAACACAATTGTTTGCGAAACTTTTGCAACAGGCATTCCAGACAGTTCTCGGTCTTCACATATTTCTTCAACATTTATTCTAATTGAAACATTTTTCGGTTCTGAGTTGAATATTAAAAGCCCAGAATCGTATGAAACTGTAAACGCATTGTTTTCGTCGTAAGCTAAGATGTCGACAATTGGACACTCTTTACTTTTGTGGATAGTATGGCACATGTCAGTTACGTAAACGTTGACAACTTTCGGAGCAAATGTTTTTTGAGAAATGATACAAACAATCGTCTTTCCGTTTTCACAAAACTGTGCTGTTAATTCAGGTTTTCGCTGATTAAACGACAGAAGTCTTAACTTCGCGTTCTGGACCGCACTTGACCTGTTGACCACACCAGAGAACAACACTTCTTGTTTTTCAATAAAATTGTTTTGTGTTTGCTTGAATACCCAATATCTATCATTTCTATAAAAAGCGATCGTTTCGTTGAGGACAATGTGCGACACGGAATCAAATGGATACACAATGTCTCCGAACACTTGCTTTGTTTGCATATAATTACCAATTCTTTTTTTCGTCATAATATTAAGTTTGAAAAAGTATTCTTCTGTAAATATGAAGACGCTGTTGTCTTCATTTAGCAAAACACTGTTTACATTATTTCTAACGCAGAAATCAAAACACTGCATTACATTTGAGATTGCACTCAAAACAGTGACAAAGAAAACAAACATTTGAATAACTTAAGTATTAACATCCAATTCTTGTGTCACACGTGGTTTATGGTACAAATGCTAACGCGTTGAAATAAAACCAATAAAACGTTTCGAATCGGCTGTTCATTGCGAAGCCGCCCATTGGCTGAAAGTGTTTTTCCTTTGATCGCAACGTGTCAGACACTTCTAATGGCAGGGAACAGTGAATTAGATTGTGTAACGATCATTGGCGACGCTTTCCAAGAAAATAATGTGGCTATTTTAATCGATGATTCGACCTGTGATCGATGTTCAAAAACTACTAACAAAACGGTTCAGTATGGATGCAAAGTGTGCGGAGAAATTTACGCGCTCCTCGAAGACGTAAAAACTCATTACTACAGTGAGCACACAGCAGAAGTTGGAGTTGTTTGTAATTTGGATATTCCATCGCCAACGAGTGACAGTTTTCAGCCTCTTGTTAACACAGAGTCACATTTTCCTGATGAGTTCTTATACAACTGTGATGAAGAAGAAACTTCACCAAATATCAAAGATGTGCCGGTTGTAGAAAATGTCGAAAATGAACAAACTATTTCCATCACGCCGACGAGTGACGATTTTCAGCCTCTTGTTAATACAGAGTCACCTTTTCCTGATGAGTTCTTATACAACTCTGATTGTTATGAAGAAACATCACCGAATATCAAAGATGTACCGGTTATAGAAAATATACGAAATGGAAACATTACAAAGTGTGGCCAATCTCAACAAAACACTTGCAACAAGCCATCCATCGTAAAACTACCGAATCAACGAGTAGTGAAAAAAGTAACTAAATATGGAAAACAATTGGTTTCTGTACCGAAAATAGACGATTGGTTCACAAATTATTTTCATTTTAGGACACCTTATTATCCTCAAATTGGAGATAACGTTCACGTCTCTCTTTCAGCTTACAAAAATTTCGAGGAGCAGTTGATCAAAAGTTATCATTTTCTGGTTAAACAAGAGTTACTTGAAGATATTGAAAACCTTCACGAGATAAGCGCAGTTGTATCCAATATTGAATTTATAAAGCGAGACAGTGAATTATTTCGATTCGTAATTGGTATGTCGTTGAAACTAATCGAACGCGACACAACCATTAATTTGTGGTGGTGCAACACACCAACACCTGATTTTATTGTTTTGACAAAAGATGATAATTGTGGTGATTGGTTAGTCGGTGACGAAATTAGAATTCTTTCAAATCAATGCTGGTGGATGGGTACAATTACAAAGTATATAGAACCCAATACTGCCACAATAAAAACTTGGTTTAACTGTTTCGAAGTCAGTTACCCACAATGTGATGAGCCGGAATTAGTGAGTCCGTGGGATCTTTTCAGAGTGAATACTACTCGAAAACCAAATAAGTGTAATGGAGGAGTCCCTTTGTTTACCGATGAACTGCGTCTTTTCTTGTATTCACCGGATGAAGATGAGTGGCCGAAATGTGGCAGAGATGCTGAATGCAAACGGATCGCAAAAGGTCTAAAGACGGTGCTGACTACCAGAATAGGAAAATTGTTTAAAGATTCTCATGGAGACACAGTTCATCAAATGAATCTCAATGTGATCGTCAACAGAATGGAGAAACAATATTATCGACGAGTGAAATCAGTGCAGTTCGATTTAAAACTCATTAAGGACAGTGTCGAACAGTGGTGTTTGGATGAGAATCTGAAGCAAAAGGCGATTGCTGTTTTGGAAATCATTGAACAATTTATTGGTAAACCTAATTGTGGGGATATCTCACAATTATACAATAGTTCTTTGTCCGCTTATGATATTGATGTAACATCGGCAAATTCACTTCAGGTAAATTGGTTACTATTGTTTATACATTGTTATTGACATTTTACAGAGAACTGTAAACAACCGTAACAAAAAGAAGAGACAAATAAATGACACTCAGAATCAAAGTGAAACTGTAGATTTATCCTGCGTTTGGCGAAATGATTGCTTAAAGTTAATCGATGACATCTGTAAAGAGCAATTTGCAATTCCTTTTATTGAACCTGTTGATTTGGTTGAATTTCCTGACTACACAAAATACATCGCTGATCCAATAGATCTCAAAACGATTAGAAATCGTTTAGAAATTGAGAAGTATTCAAGACCCGAAAATATGGAAAAAGATTTAAGACTTTTGATCTCAAATTCACGTCACTACAATCTACAAAAGATATCCGATCTTTATAAATGTACAACTTTTTTGGAGCAATATGTGAGTGACAGGATGCCAATAATTATTCGCGACTATTTGGATACACATCGACGAGATAAGAGACCAAAACGAAGAGATTAATGTTTTAAGGCATCTTGATCTCACACAATTTTGTATTATATAATTTCGTCCAGAACCACAGCTCATAGTATTTCCATGGCTATAAATAGAAGAGAATCAAATCTGTGGACGAACTTTCTTTAAAATTCATTTACAAATCTGTTGATATGGCTTTTAATCGAATGCATCCAGTTTAAACGTGTCAACAAGTGTTTAAAAGCAATGTCGAAGTGTATGTTTAAAGTTTAAACCTGTTGTTAAAAGCAAAACTTGAATTGTAATAAAACCCTTTTTAAAGCAGTGAATTTTGTGAATGCTACTCATTGAGTGTTCACTTCCGAACGATGTTGGCAATATATTCAATCGTTTTGTTCATGTTGTTAATAAACAGTGCTTCTGTTCAAAGAAGGGGGATATTGGATAGATTCAATGGTATTGGTCTCAAGTCATTTGCAGTTGCACCTCAACCCTGTTTTGGAGTTTCAAGCGGTATTTCAGGATTTTGCAATCGCTTAGACGATTGCTCTGAAAAGCGTGGTCGCGTAGATGGATCCTGTGCGCTTGGACTTGGTGTTTGCTGTGTAAATGACATCCGCTGTGAAGGAACTGCTCTTGGAAACAACACTTATTTCACAAACATCAATTATCCAAATGTGTCAACAAACGCGCGATCTTGTTTAGGAAAGTTTCGCATTATGGAAAACGTGGTGCAAATAAAATTGGTGATTGAAATACTGAAAATTGCAGAGCCGTCTTCGACTGGAAAGTGCGATGATGACGCTTTTTGGATTGAGGGATCAAACAGTGAATTTCAATTTTCTCGTCTCTGTGGTGAAAATGTGAACCAGCATTTATACATTCCCGTTTCATCATCAAGCTTTTCAACTGTGACTCTGGTTGTCGCAATGTCAGCGAAGAACACGGCTCGATTCTGGCGCATGAAAGTTATACAGTTGGAGCGTGGAAATCCTTCATTGGCTCCTGAAGGTTGTGTGCAGTATTTCACTGGCCGTAAAGGAGTCATAAAAAGTTTTAACTTTAATGAATTCTCGAAAGAAGCACTTGGTAACATTGGAGGCTTAAATTATGCAATTTGCTTAAAGAAGAAACAGAATCGATGTGGGGTGAAACTTCGATCACTGGTTTTTCAAATGTCAGCTATCAATGAAAGGAGAAAGAGAACATTAGATATGGAAGATGTCCGACAATTTTTTGCGGAGCACATTGTTCAGAAAATCCAATGGAAGTTGAAAACACTTCAAAAAATTCTACAAAACTTAGCTGAAAAACAAAAACAAAGAAAACTGAAACAAATTGCGCAGCAGTCCGCACTCACCACTCACCACTCAAACGCGACTGGTACCACAACAGCTTTGATTGAATTTGATGAAAGTGAACAAAATAATTTCACTGTTCCTCCGGAAGTTGAACCAATTGTCGAAACAACAACAGTGATGATGGACGATTTTGAAGATAGTGACGTGATAACTTCCTCAAAACTGAATGTCTCTGATTTTAGTGAAAACTGTTTTCAGAAAGATCGTTTAATTTTGTCGCCAACCGATCACAATTTTGGATCCATTGTTTTGTGTGAAAAATCTTTTCAGTCAAGATCGGTGTCGTTGAATAGTCCGCCGTTTATACTGAGAGTTCAAAACTTGGGTTTGAAACACGGACGCGGATTTTATTTGCAGTATTTGTTTGATCGTTGTTAATTTTTTATATTTATTAAGCTTTAAGCGAATTAATTTTAGAATAGTTTTTATAGAAATATGTATTTTATAAATCAGATTCTTCTGAATAAACGTGTATATTAGAATGCAAAATAATTGCAAATGGTAAGCATTAATACAGTGAACATTAATACAACAAAGTATTAATGCAACAGTATGTTTATATTTATTGGAATGGAGAAGTAGCTTTGAAAGTGCCAAACAAGAACGTATACGACACACTTAAATACACATTCGATAATATATTTGGTGAACGCTCCTTCAATTAAATTTCTTAAATAATAATGTGAATTATTGATTTTCTGATAGTTCACATAATAACTGCTCAAACAAATTCATAGATGCACATAGAATAGTCTAATGTCTACTTCGAATTAACATTTAAAACGCCCTGCTATACGCATGGCTATACACGTTCCTAAATGAAAAGTGTTGTTTCCCTGCTAACTTGATAATTAAAGTTTTTAAATGTTCACTTCAAAAGTTTGATTAAGTTTCCGAAAATTGCATTTGCATAATTGCATGATTTGCATTTGCAAAATAACGAGTGTCGGTTTAATTATTTATAATGTCGCTCCGATAAGGATTTATCAAGGATTTAGAAATGCTGTCCATATCCGCTCTTGTGAATGTCCTGTTTCCAGAGGTAAGCTTTCGTTGAGTGTCTATTAGAGTAAACAGGGCTTTGACACCTGTGCTGTATATAGAGGTGTTCGTAATCGAGAGTTTAATTGTAGTAGTGCCACGACGAGTACAATGATAGGACCTGAGGAGTCAAAAAATAACTAATTTATTGGGTAACAATTTGACTTAAAAAATAAATACAAATAATTAAGACAATTCTTCACTGAGACCCTGAAATTTCTTAACGGGATAATGTTCTTTATAAATTTTGAGGTGTTCCATAAGCTCATTGTACTGCTTGACAAGGTTCTCGGGCATTTCATCGTATACATCTTTAAACATTTCGATTAACGGAGGTTTCAACTTCTTTTCTCCAGTAACAAAAGTTTGCAATACTTGTTTCCTTGAGTCTTCCTTCCATTCTTTCTCCATATCATCGTTCCACCAGCCTTTTAATTCCATATATTTTCGAAGTCTGCTAATAGGGTGATCTTTTTGATGCCAGTAACGAACTTCATCCACACTTCGATAGGCTGTAGAATCATCAGAAGTTGAATGGTGACCAATTCTATAAGTCATGGCTTCAATTAAGACTGGTTTCGACTCTTCAACACAATAGTTTCTCGCAGCAACTGTAGCGTTGTAAACAGCCATCACGTCATTTCCATCTACTCGTACAGATGCAATACCATAACCGGGACCTCTTCCAGCGATTCCATCACCTCGATATTGTTCACTGGTCGGTGTTGAAATCGCGTAACCGTTATTTCGACTGTAAAAAGTTTATTAAAAATAATTTCTCGGAAGTATTTAGATACCAAAAGAATATTATTGGACATTCGAGAGTAGCAGCGAAATTGAGTGCAGCGTGAGTATCTCCTTCCGACGACGCTCCTTCACCAAAATAACAAATGACAACTTTTCCCTTTCCTTGTCGCTTAAAGTGGTAAGCAGCTCCGACAGCCTGTGGTAATTGAGTTGCCAATGGTGACGAAATTGTTGCAAAGTGTAAATTCTTATCACCATAATGCACAGGCATTTGTCTTCCTTTAGCATTGTCATCCTCATTACCATAACACTGGTCCATTGCTTGTTGCAGTTTAAAACCTCTCCACATAATCACTCCTGAGACATTAAACATTACCAATAATTTTACATCTATTGTTTAGTGATAGCTAACCTCCTTCACGATACTGTCCAAATACGAGGTCATCATCATTCAAAGCTGCTGCTGAACCGAAATGAGTGCCTTCTTCTCCAAAACTGGTCATGTAAAAAGAGATGCGTCCCTGTCTTTGTGATTCATACAAAACTCTATCCATCGTATTTAAAAGTGTCATTCCCTTATAAATTTTTGTGATTGTAGCCTGTCCTAAATTTGGGTCTTGTTTATCGTCCGTTATTGTGCCGTCTCTGTTCATCACACGATACACCGGAATCCCTTCGAAATCAGTCGATGCCGTGAACTGTAACTTTTGTGTCCAACGACTACGAGAACCAGGAAATTGTGGTCTGTCTTCTTCTGCATTTCCAGCGGATGTGCAGTAATTTTTCGAAGACAAAAACCAGAGTCGAGACGAGGAAGTTAAACACCGCTTCAACATTTCCACACAAATCGATTCTACGTCACTCGCAGCGCGTATTGAGCGCAAAATTTAATTTTCACGAAAATTTCAAAGTTTTTTCAAAGTGATTGAATACACTCTGCAATGCTGACACATTTTTTAAAATTATAAATAAAACTTAATTTTGAGGTTTGACTGTATAACAATGATGTGCGAGAGTAGATTTTGGAGCGCGAGACTTCAAAATCACTAAAAGGTATTCGAAAATGGTTGACGCAGAAATGTATCCAAGTGGCTGCAAGGGTAAAAAGATATATTTCTTCGGAATACTTTTGGCAATAATTCAGATTTGTGCAATTTATTACGCTTTCGAAACGTTTTTTCCATATTTCGAGCAAAAATGGCCACATTTTCATACAGTTCGAGACAGACTACTTTTTACTTTAAGATTACAAATTGGGTCTATTTCAATGGTATTTGGTGGATTATTTTATTATACAGTTGTTAGACTTTGGAAACAAACAGCAGAAAGTGTTAAGAAGGACCCTAATATAAGAAGAGTGAAGAAAATATTTAAAAATGCATTGCAAATGTTCATCATAAGTTGCGTAAATCAATTAGCACTTTGCACTTATCTAAGAGACAGAGAAATGAAATGGATTGTCTTGATTAACACAAGTTACACGCTTGGAAGAATATTCTTCTGGATCGGATTTATAGTAACACCTTATTTTAGACCATTCGGTTATGTTCTCTATTTCACGCCTTTATTCTTAATGACTCTTACTAACTTGACATTCGTATTAACCCGTGGAATTACATATGATTGCGAAACGCTTCCATTGAAGACATAAATGTCAACTTTCGCATGGCCAATATGCAGATGGTGTTGAAGTGGAATGTATAAATACGTATGTACACTGTTCATATTAAAATAATTTGATTTCTTGTGTGTATTACGACTGCATAGTGCTAATAATTAATGAGATTAAATATCGTTGACTGGATATCTTATGTTAACATCCTTAAAATAGCGATGGGTTAAAGCTTTTTTTGAAGCGATTCTATTTGACGGATCGTAGGTTAACAGTTTCTGAGGATAATATTTGTTGCATTTGTTAATTGAATAGGAAAAAGTACTTACATTTAGTAAATCGATGGCATCTTCATCCATACATGGGATACATTTCTTAAGATCCTGCTGAGTCCACTGCGGGAAAGAGTTTTTATAATCTGGAAGGTGACTTACACCAGGCCACACAGTTTCATCCGGAGTTCCTAGCGTTCTAAAAATGCGAAACAATTGATCTATTTCAGAATCACCAGGAAAGAGTGCTCTTTTCGTCGCCATTTCAGCAAAAATACAACCAATTGACCATACATCTACAGATGGGCCATAAAAGCGAGCTCCCAGTAATATTTCTGGAGCACGGTACCACAAAGTTACCACTTCATGGGTATATGTTCTAATTGGAAGACTTATATTCCGTGCTAAACCGAAATCTGCAAGTTTAATTTTTCCTTCTACATCGATTAACAGATTTTGTGGTTTCAGATCTCTGTGCAAAACTCGATGTGCATGGCAGTGAGCGATTCCCTGCAACAATTGCCATAAATAGCTTTTAACCAGAGGCTTTGATAGTCCGGTGTTGCCAGGTTTGCTATCCAAAAGTTTTTTCAAATCTTGATTTAAATATTCAAATACCAAATATAAATTTTTATCGCAGTGGACGACATCTAAAAGACTGCAAGGGAAATTAACGCAATAGTAAATAAGGAAAAACTTACCGTACAACGTTTGGGTGGTTGAGTTCCTTGAGCAGTGCAATCTCTCGAATAGCAGTCGACGGAACGCCTTCGGATTCCCTGTAAAAGTATAATCAAAAAGCAATCAAAAGCGACGTAACTAACCCGTCCAATCTAATTTTTTTCAAAGCGACCAATTTTCCGGATACTCTGTCCTTCGCTTTGTAAACGACTCCATAGGAACCTTCTCCGATTTTCTCAATCTTGTAGAAATTCTCTTCGATTCTTTGCGCTTTGAAACGTGTTCATCACTGCATTGACGCAACAGCAGCAAACAACTCTTACCTTCCATCGCTGCTGAGAAACACAGCAATCAGTGAAAGATCAAGGAACGCAGACAGTGGACGTCAACGAATAAGCATCCAATTACAGTGACCATTGATAGCGTTGGTATCCGTCACCGTTTCGCGCCAAATTCTCCCTCAATTATTAATTGCGTTTCGTTTCGCAACTTTTTTGAAACTAAAATTCTCTGCAACAGCTTTGCCTAATTTTATGTCAAGACTGGTTAGTTACGTAACCTCTTATAAATTCCACTTTTAAAATTGAAAAGTTTATTCAAAAATAATAAATAACAATATATTATTGATACTCTTCATCTTTTCCAGGCATTGGAAACTTTGACGCAAAAGCTTCAACTTTTAAACGCAAACTTTGCATTTCTTTTCTCGTCTCTTCGTCTTTCGCCAGAAAAGCTTTAAACTCTTTTACTGTTTTTCCTGCGAATTTTTAATTTGAATCAGCTTTTAAATGATTAACTTTAAAATGAAAAATACCTGATTTTTGTTTCGCCTTAAGTGCAATCTGCACTGCTTCATCAATAAAATCAACAACAGTTTCAAAGTCTGTTTCAGTGAAATTTCTTGATGTCAATGCCGGCGCTCCTAATCTTATACCTCCAGGAACCAAAGCTGACTTGTCTCCAGGACATGTATTCTTATTGGCAGTAATGTTACATTCGTTCATTACAGATTCAAGTCTAGCACCGTCCAATCCTTTACTTCTCAAGTCAAGTAAAACTAAATGATTGTCCGTTCCACCGCTGACAAGAGTGTAACCTTTGGCAATCAACGCATTCGCCATTGCCTTTGAATTTTTCAGAACTTGTTGACAGTATTGCTTAAAATTTTCTGTTGTTGCTTCTTTTAAAGCAACAGCTACGGAAGCGATCGCATGATTGTGAGGTCCTCCTTGAAGACTTGGAAACACGGAAAAGTTAATTTTGTTTTCCAAATCGTACAAAATATCCTTTCCATTTTTGTCCTGTCCTTTTACGCCTTTTCTGTAAAATATAATACCAGATCGACCACCTCGAAGTGTTTTGTGTGTTGTCGATGTTACAACGTCTGCGAACTCAAAAGGAGAAGGAATCACTTGAGCAGCTACCAATCCACTGATGTGTGCCATATCTGCCAAAAGAATCGCTTTCACGTCATCGCAAACTTCTCGGAACTTTTTGTAGTCAATAAGACGAGAATAGGCCGATGTACCGGCAATTATCAGTTTTGGTCGGAACAGTTTCGCCAAATAATGCAACTTATCATAGTCAATCAATCCCGTTTTTATATCTAATTTGTAACCCATAGATTCGAAGAAAATTGAAGTAGCAGATATACGCTTTTGGTCACTCATGTAACCGTGAGTTAAACTATTGAAATAAAAGTTACACGAAATAATCTAATTGTGATACTCACTGTCCGCCATCAGGTAAATCAAGACCCATTAGCCTGTCGTGAGGCTGTAACAGTGCTGTGTAGGCAGCAAAATTTGCTGGTGACCCTGAAAGTGGCTGCACATTAACTCCCCACTTTGCACTGTCCAACTGAAATGCTTCCAAGGCTCGTTGTTGACACAAAAGCTCTAATTTGTCGACTACTTCTGTGCCTCCATAGTAGCGCTGATTCGGATATCCTTCCGAGTATTTATTATTCAGACAAGAACCTAAAGCTTCCAGACAAGCTCTACTCGCAAAATTCTATTTAAAAAACACTGAATATTTAACAAAGAACGAATGTAGCAAACCTCAGAAGCAATCAATTCAAGTCCATTCGTTTGACGCACTTTCTCCTCTCGCACTAAACTCCATATTTCTGGATCGGAAGTAGCCAATGGCTCAGTTCCGGTCCACTTGTATCTTACTGAAAGTGGATGCAACTTACAAATACCGAATACGGTCTGCGACAAAAATGCAAAGCATTTGTTAATGCATGTTTAAAACTGAAAATACCTTGAAATGCTTAGTGAGCGGTTGCGACATCATTTGGTGTTTCGAGACAAGAATGAATCGTTCGAGACGAAAATACTGTAACATTATCTAATCTACCTTGGAAACACAATATTCACTGGAAACGTTGATAAAACAATTATATTTGGACAACAAGTTCATATAATTTATTATTTTGATAAAAAAGAATGTCAATAATTTAAAAATCAACAACATGACTAGTGTTCAATTTATGGTTGATATAAAAGTTATCACAGTCCTGCGATCGGTGGACTGAGTGACGATCACTTCAGTTTTATATTCAGTACTTCAAAATCCATTTGATTCACTTTAACTTCCTCTTGGAATAGACTAAAATTTGAGTTGAATTCGTGCATCAATGATAGACTAACGCGAGAGGAAAATGGTTCTAACGCATCGACTATATTTGAAGTGAACACAGAACCCAATTTAAAATGTTCGATTTTAGAACAATTAGTGTCACAGTTAACACCGAAACGATGAAAAAATAGTGAAAATTCGTTGTTCGAAGGGCCGCCGCTGCTCCGAAAGTTGAGAAGATGAACATCACACGGAAGTGAAGAACGCATGAAGCTGATTTCTCCCTGAGTATTCTGCTTTGAGCCTTGCATTAAATAAACGGGATTTAGCTGCTTCAAAGATTCAAGTTGTGATGTAAACGATGCTTTCTTGCTTTCGAACGGCTTCTTTTCCAAAATCACTTTAAAGCTTTCTCTCGTCACTTTGTTGTCTGTAACACCTTGATTCACACCTCTTTGATCGTCTTGAAGTAGTCTACGATCGAGAAAAACGTCTATAAAACCCGCATGTCTACTAGTTGTTCCTAGAGGTTGAGCGGTCAATATATTCATTCTGGTTTTGTAATTCTCAAAGTACATCATGGTTGGCATTGGGTACACATTTCCTTGAAGAGGAATTTTATCGTAGTACTTGCGACGAGCCATCTGTTCAAAAAAGAATCTTTAATATCAAGAAGTTTAATAATGAAGTTTTGAGATTACCTGTAAGCCGTTTATGTCAGTGAAAAACTCGTCTCCATTATTAATGTCGGTATAGAAGCGCATTATTAATTCATGGTTATCCATGAAACCTTTTTGTAAGTAAAATCTGTTCTCAATATTGAACATATCTTTTCCTCTGATCACAGAAATTTGGTGAATAATATTTAATGGTTTACTAATAATTGCTTCGAATTTGCTCATCAATGGCCCAGTTGTAACACGAATCTTCGGTTTACCGTAATTTATATCTTGAGCTTCATCTGAATCGGGTAAAAATAAGTACGCACCACTTTTAGGAGCCTTCTTTTCTTTTCTTGTTCCGTAAGTCATAAATTGTATGCGAACATTATTTACTTCTGTAAATAGATTGTTTGCTGGTCGCACAACTTGCCGCAACATTCCGTCTGCGCCACTGAAAACTAATCGAATTGATTCTGTGTTTATTTCTAATTCACTGGGTGCGATACTCTCCGGAGAATCGTCGAAATTATATAACTCTTGTTTACTAAATTCGTACTTATTCTTCGTTTTTTCTGTCAATTCAACAAAGAATTGCGTCAAACTCAAAGCTCTCAATGACGCAAAGAAACACGCTTCTTTTATTTGACTGTGTTCTTTTTCTCCATCCCAATATGCGTTCAATTGCACCTCTTCTATCATTTTTCCTTTGCTGTCGCGAATAATCCAATTTGTTTTATTGCTTTGCACGAAAATACATATAAGCTCATCTCTCGAAAAGGCTAGAGAATTGTAAGCTATGATAGACCTGTAAAACGCACAGTTAAACATTTCAGCGTAATAAACAGGATTAAATAACTAACCATTTGCTTCTTTTTTCTGTCAGTTGTATCACATTGTTAAGAGGAAAAGATTCTGAATTTGAGAAATTTTCAATAAACCTTATATTTTTGTTAGGAAAATGAAGTAATCTTGAAGTAAGTTCTGATATAATTCTTTGTGTACATTTTATTGACTGAAGCATTCTGCGTTAAATTCAGCGTTAAAAAGTCTTAATTATTTTGGTGCATACCTGGAAGCATAATCTTTAACGACGAGATCTTTGGCAGTTCCTGTGATTGCGTCATGATGCTGAAAAAGTGCAAGATTCTGTCGAGCGTAGACTAGCGAAGGAGATAACTTTTCCAAAATAGAAGATTTTCCCTCCACAATAGAGGCAATCGAATAAATTATTTCCGCTGCGCGAACGTACGATTCCAAAATTCTATCGAACCTCTTATAAAAAGGACGTGAAGTGTAAAAACCGCTCCAATAGTGGTCGTCGCGATCAGAGTAAGTAAAAAAATCGCCACTCAAACTAGGAAAATGTCCTGCATTTAAGAAAGAATTAAAGTAATCCGCCAAAGTTGCAAATTTTATCTGTCAAAATTTAATCATAATTATTAACAGTTCATTATTTGATTATTTACCTCAATATTCCACTCAGGTTTTGAATTCATCACATCAAACAATTTTTGATAATTCTTAAACTGCGCTTCCCACTCCTCAAGTTTGTCAAAACGGAAGTCATCACCTGTTTTCACGTCAGTCAATTAAATTTAACAATTTTATTAAGCAACAAACCTAACGGCACTAAAAGTGAATTGCTGCGATAAAGCATTGCTTTTTTCTTGTACTGCTCCATTAACATGTGAGCTCTGTTTAAAATGAAGCTTAATCAGTTCCCATGAAATTGCAACTTATTTGGAAAAGTGCACACTTCCGAAACCTTAAAACTATGTTCATTTGCAAAATCGACTGGTTTTTACCGTTTTCTAGTTACAAAAACAAAAACAGAAAAAGTTTGTGACACCTTTCCTCGTGTTGTAATTAATTATACAAACGTGAAAATGTGCAATTTGTTTTTTCATTGTTCCCTAATGAAAGACTGAAAATGTCAAAATATGCACTCTTCATACTTACAGCGAAAAATGTAACGAATCGTAATTACCTTTCACGAGCATTCTTCTCAGTAATTATTCTCGGAGGCGATTTCCATGGACAGGATAATCTGTTAGGCGGAAGACGCTTGAAATCGAATTGACAGCATACTTTCGGGTCAGGTCCACAGGTATGTGGAATGTCATAAGAAAAGAATGGCTCGACGTGACAAATTATTTCACTGGTATCATTGTATTCCCAATACTGTTTCCAATTGAATTGTAGGAGTTCTTTTTGTGCGAGATATTTTTTGACTGCATAATGCACTCTTTGTACTACCATTGCGTTGAATCCCATTCGCTTCAACAGGAAAGCCATTGTTGGTGACATACCGAAAGGGTCTATTGCCCAACCGTGACGTGGTTTATAATTTAAGTTATTTTTTAGCCACTGATGACCTTCAACCATTTGAGAGATTATCGCAAAGTAATGTGTATTTGCCTCATCATTCATCACCCAACCTCCAGTCACTATTTCTAATTGTCCGTTGTCAAGTAACGTCTTTACCATTTCTCTCTCATCTTCGCTTTTAAGCGTGTCCCACCAGGCAGCGAAGTAACTTACTTCAGCCCAAATGAACGACAGCTTTGGATTTTCACTTAATTTTTTCAACATATTATTCAGGATATGACGCGTCTGAACCTGAAAATACTGATCGAATGTCTTAATCCAACCAGGATCGTTATGAGAATGAGGAACCACGAAAACTTTTAATTTCTGTTTAGCAAATTTTGTTTCATTAATAACTATATTCCAACCCTGTTTCCAAACACCGCCATCAGGATTGTCGAATTTTGAAGACTCGTAGATGTGTTCAACTGTTTCGCCAGTTTCTTTCTCTACATTCGTCCCTAAATACATACATTAAAATAAATGTCACAAAGTCAAATGTAAATATAGAAATGAAAAATTTAGAGATGAATGTGTTGTTTGTAATATACACATTCTCATAATAGGCAATATAGAAAACAAGTAATTACAGTAATTTTGGCACAACTGCTGCGATCCCGGAGGCATTTCGACGATAGGTCCCAGTTTGTAGTGCAACGACTTGGCGACGGTGTCCACTCTACTTCTAACGGTATCAAGTATTTCTCTGTTCGCTCGGAGTCCGTCTTCCAAAGCTCTGAGTCTGTTCTCGATTTCTATATCAATGGATTTCACATCAGGTGAAAGTGAATTTTCAGTCACTTCTCGAAGCAACAGAAAGTAAACGCTTGTTGAAATAGCGAAGAAAGCGGAGACGAGAAACAAACTCTTTTTACGAAATACTCGTTGCATGCTTCACTGGAACAAAACTAGTAGCGATCGTCTGTATTCACCGTTTCGAACATTTCGCTTATTCAGAGGCGACAAACGTGCGAACGAAGAACACAGCGACGCACAATTGGTTAAGGTCGCTTTTTAATCGCAGTTAAACCAAAGAACGCGCAAAAAACATCTGTTTTCTGGCACATTTGAAAGCAGTGTTCGGCATTCATTCATCGTTGCATTTCTGTGCGCAGAGTTCGCATTTGCAGCGACGTTCGCGGACACAGTCACAGAGCACTTTGCTTTCACCG
>NCKV01000380.1:0-18896 GCA_003675905.2 Leptotrombidium deliense
CAATATTCATTTACTATATAGTAAGGACAACAATTATTGATAAAAATTTTTAAGAAGTCAGCTTTCGTTCGTAAATACTCTCCTTGTCAGTCAGTTTCACTGGTGTTTACTGTTTGATTACGAATTCACAAAAAGTTTAAACAATAAGTTATTACAATTGTTAGTAATTATCAGGGATGTGAATATTCGGGAAAATCGGGAAATTTCCGAAAAACCGTAAGTCTTTCCGAAATACCGAAATTTACCGAAGATACCAAATCAGACGTTTTTAACTCCGATTACTCCGAATCAGTTTAATCAATTATCATTCTTTCACAAAGATTGCACTAATCACTGAAATTGAACGCATTATCGAAGCCACACAAAATATGTCAAGAATAGTCTACAATTGCAGTAACATTTAAAACGACATTTTGCTTTTGTTTCTATTCGAAGATCTAAAAATTTTTTAATTTGATTATAAATATGTGATTCAAAGAGTGTCAGTTGTGATATAAATGCACTTAAAAGACAAAAATGAAGAATAGGCGGCACCTGAAAACTTTTGATTGTTGCATTTGACCGGTAATGGTGAACAAGTGTTGTCGCAATAAATTTCGTGAATTCATCAAATCTTCAAATTCAGTCTAATTTCGCAACAAAGGAAATTCGTGACATTGGTCTTATCATCGGTTGAACCCGATATTCCTGTTTTTGTTTTTTATGCAATGTTTCGTAGTAACTGGCAACGATTCACTGAAGAAAATACTAAGAAAGTTCTGAATATCAATTACAATGGCTTTTATTCGAGAAACAATGCTAATATATTTCCCGATTCTTCCCGAATTTAACGTTTTTCAGAACCCCGCTTACCGCCCGAATTTAGGTAATCTCTTCCCCAAAAATCTCATCCTGCCAGCTACAAACATTGTACAGCGAAGTAAAAACACGTTAACGTCCACGTAATTTTAATAACACTATGTGAAGGAAGTGGGTTTAATTGATTCAAAATATGAATAAACTTTATTAAAAGTCAAATTTCAGAACGTCAATAGGACTAAATTTGTTCTCCGTCACGAGTCGAGGTTAACAATCAAAAGTTTTCGCGTGTCGCTTCTACTTCACTTTGTTCTCTGACTGCATTTATACGCAACTTCCACTCACTTCATCTTTCTCTGCGTACGACATTGGTCCCTTACAATGAATATTTTCTATTACTTAATCAAATAACAATTAGAACTTTCAACTGCGCATCTAAAAATAAAGGCAAACACTTTAACCAAATCGAAACTTTAGTGAAATATACGAATAGAAACAGATGCAGAGGTCGTTTCAAATATCCATTTGAAGTGGACATCAATTACAAACTATTTTAGGTACATTTTCTTCTCACTCTTAACGACATCTCTCACATGAGGATAGTTGTAGGAAACATTAGTGTCCGTAATCTTGAGGTTTGACTGTACACCGTTGGCCTAAATGACACGATCGATGTACAGTATATTAGAGATAACCTTAACTAACTTTATGTAATAATAATAATTAATTTAATGTTGGAATCAATTTTTAACGGAGGTTATCTGGTTTGAATGCGATAAAAAAACGTTACTAATTTCAGAATGCTTTTAAATAAGCAGATTTCAGTACTTGATTTAAACAGCTTCAGTGACTTCAAATTTCTTGACAACTGTCATTTGTACTGAATTAATTTTTGTTTCACACACAGTGAAGATTCGCTAATATGTGAAATTGCTTTATTATACAAAAAAATTGAATAATCAATAAGTAACTAGGGAGTAAAATAATTGATAAATCAATTTAACAGTTTAACTATTGGTGATTGATTAAACAGAATGGGAAACAAAATATTCTTAACACAAAACGTACTGAAATTGAATGAATGGCAATTGAATTGCAACTGAATTAATAGACAAAAAAGGTTGACATGTTGGTTAATTCTGGGAGTACAGTTTTACACTAACTCAAGAAACACTTGTACAAAATAGACGTTTTGTGGCGCAATCTGTTTCGAAGCTATAAAGCGATTTTTGCCAATAATTTGCCTTGAATTGCTTTCTTGAACGACATCAAGTTTAAGAAAAACTTTAAAATAAACAATACCAATCGTGTAATATAAACGAACGTTGATTAGTTTATTGACTTTAAACAAATTGGGGCACAAACGCGCAATTATTGTGTGTATGTGTCACTTGTCTCCAATTTCCCAGCTTTCTGTGTTGTCAATATTTCTGATAAAGCATATATGTATTTCAGTTCAAAGCGTTAATTAGAACTCATTATGGATAACGAAATATGCCATTCTGTCAAGCTGAATCCTTCTCTTTTATTGAAAACAAAATGTTTTCATGTAATTTGGTTTATGAATTAGAATATGAACACATTTGCTAGTGAATTAAAAAGTTGAAAGTAAAAGTTTCTAAATTTAATTTATTTGTGCACTTCAATAATTGCGCAAAAGCTATTGTATTCCACGTAACTTATTCTTACAAACACATTGTTATAATAGCTTAAAAATTCAGTTGGACAATGTTTGTCCATTTTTGATATACATATATGATTATGTAGTTTCAACAAAGTAACATTCATCTCAACTTGATAATTTTGTAAATATTGGAACACAGAACAAAAGTGATGATTTGAGGTCAGCTTTGAACGTTTTCACGTTTCATACATAATCATCAATACAAGTTTACATTTTATAATCTATCCTTGTGTTTTTTGTTGCTCAGTGAAACTGGAATGTTTTTGATGGTCACCTAAATTAGAGGCAAACTTGAATACATGTGGTTTATAAGCGTGACAAGAATGAACAGACACACCAGTAAAGTACATTGAATTTTCTTGCTAAACACGAACCATTGCGTTATCACAAAGAAGTCACAAACGTTTAAAATAAGGTCAAGAATTATATACAAAAAATGAGACACAATTTACAGCCAAAAATTAGTGTCACAAATATTTTTTTATCTAAAATGAGCCATCGGAACACGAAAGAAACGGGAATTATTTCGCAAAATTTATTAATTACTGTATTACACAATACATGTAGTTTCAATTCAGCTTTACAGCATATTACACTTACCCGTCTTCGAAAGAACAACAATCTGTGACACTCATTCAAAACACTGATTATTTACGTTTGTCAAACTTACGTTGAACAATGAAAACTTTTGAATTCTTTTTTTCAAGAAAGTTTTCAACAATAATTTTATTTGAAATAATTGATTTTCACGAAATTGTTACTCACTGGAACGAATCAAAATCTCGCATTCATTGCAAATATAATTATTATAATTTAGCGTTCATTAAACATGTAATTTTATAAAGTTCGAACTGATTATCGTTCATTTTTACTTTAATTCAAATTATTGTGCAATTGTTAAACGGGAATTGTGCGAGGCAGTGCAATGGAAACGTTGTGCAATAAATGCAGTAAATTGTTGATGAAATTGTTGTCAAGTTTTCAAACGTGAATGTCAATTATGCCAAAAGTTTCATTTTATTGTATCCTGGGTGTATTACTTATATTTTATGAATAACTGTGAAAAATTCAAGTCAAAGTCATTGTTCATTGTTACCGTAAAATGATAAAATGAAAACTCATTAATTACTGAACTCATCACAACACACATTATTCTATTGAGAACATTGAGAATGTGTCACACACACATTAGGATTCATTCGAATTACACTCTCAACACTTGTAACACTTTGGAAAGTCTAATTTTCAATTAATGCAGCCATAGTGTCTTTTTATGTGAACGCGAATTTTTTCTCTCACGATCAACTTGAATGAGATTCAAATTAAGTTTAAATTAGTTTCGAATAAACGCGAAACAATTCGATAATGAATAGTGAACGAAAAGTGTAATAAACCGAGTTTTCACACGAATTCACAGACAGCAATAATTTTATAATTTTGAAAAAACTTTCCTTTAATTTGGTAAATGAATAGTTTGCAGTGAACAATGAAATTAACTTTTAAAATGACTCTTGAAACACAAACAATTTGAAAAGTGAAAAAAGAGTGCAGAATGTATATTTCTGACGAATAGACTTACCTTAAATTCGGAGAAAAATAACGGCTTTCTGAGTTCAACGATTCCGATTGTTGCGAAAAAGAAGCACAATTGTCGTCTTTTGTGCAGTTAATATCTGCGTCAGCTGTAGCCGAGATGTCATTCGACCAACCTTGGTCTTTCTTCAAATGCGATGAACACGAGAAAACTTCGTAACTCACATCTTTATCAAAAATTTTGTGAGCATCGATTACTTCCCGCTTTTTAGGCATTCTTAATTTTCCGTTAACTTCTTTTCCGAAATAAAAAGTATCTTTAAATTTATCGTTATTTTGTGACTGTCTATCATTTTGTTGGTAATTAGTTGCTTCCGAATATCTATCACTCGATGCACACTGACCATAAGAATCATTGAACAATTTTGCTCTGGAAATCATCCTTTCATTGAGAGCATGTGAAGAGAGACTGAGATGTCGTACACCAGTTGTCCAGGTTGTTTCTGTTTGTTCAAATGTTGCTTCAGCAGTTGGTTCACTATTTCTTGCCGTTGGCCAAATTTTACGTTGTCTTTCGCTGTACTCGTCACACAAGAAATCACTGCATTCGTAATCGTTGTGGTCGCATCCATCCTCCGTGAACTTCAAACTCGCATTTTGCCACACAAATTGTTGCTCCTTTTGCATGTTATGTATCAACGGCAGAGTACTTGATTCTGAGAGGTTAGAGTACATTTGGCAATTGTTCAAAAAAAGAGTGAATGTAAGAAAATAACCGAGAATCTATGGTTAATGGAGTGATATAATTAACGGTGTGTCCTTCCAACAGCGTAACGTGTATTGTTGTTAAAGTGTCACTTGTCACTCAACGCATTCGTTGTTCTTTGCTTCTGTTCACACCGGATACACAAACAGAGTGAAACACAGATTACTTTGTTGCACTAATTTTACGCAACTGTTTACAGAAAGTGACGAAAACACAGAATATTTGGTAATTGACATTTTGTAAACCACCAACAACATTAACGCATCGCTTCGATGCCTTTTTCGTGTTTTTTATTAAATTAAAAATGCATCTAAAAATACAACTCAATGCCTTTTAATATTGAATGACGAGTAAAAGGTGAAGCAGACACGAAAGGAAGATTTCGTTGCAATACTCATTTGTTACCTTAATAGAATAACAAATTTATCAATTTCCAGGGATACGATAATGATCCGTAATATTAACTTATTTTAATCACAACTGTGATTCAATGATTATTTTTAAGTCGTGATTTTCATTTTTATCTATCCAATTTATTCGATGTATTTCAGTTTTTCAATAAAAACACAATAAATCGTAAATGCATTTCGTTTTTGAATTATTTATTTATAGCAGTAAAAATTTGTACAACTTTTATCGAAAATTAATGGATTATCGATAAAATTTCGAAATGTTACGTTTTTGAAGTGAACTGTAATCAACGGTGATTGACCGCAAGTGAACCGTTCGAGACCACAGTACACATCTGGGTTACACTTACACTCGTTAATATTACATTTAATGTGTGTGTATGTGTGCACTGGTTTTCAGGGTTTTACATACTTCTGTGAAAAACTGCGGAACAGCAGTTTTTAAAACGACGCTTTCTTGTCGATCTCAAATGTGATGCATACAAATCACTGAGATCACATCCTTTGACATCACTTTGGCACGTTTAAGCGAAAAACGTTTTGTTCGCTTGCTGTGGGTGTTTCCGTAAACAATACGAAATCAATTTTTTATTTTCGTTTTTGTTTTTCAAAATAAAACTCTTAAAAAAAGAGGTCACGAAGACAACAACGTCGTTTTCGAGTGCATAACACTCGTTTATTGTATTCACTTATTTCAGTTAATCATAATTAAAAAGCGTGAAAACAGCACTAATTCATTGCGAAATATATACTTTTTTATACAAAACACTATTTTACATAATTCTATACAATAAAACGGATACTGCAAAAATGCAATAATATTGCGTTATTAAATAAAAATTGTTAAAAATCACAAAATTCGGGATTTAAGGTCACAATTCGCAATTATCCGAGACTCGATACGATACGAACTAAATTTGCTACAATTAAAATGAATGTTCGCAACTTCCTCGTGTGAAAGTAGCCACGAATGAACAAATTTTTGTCGGACGCTCACTTATAAAGAACGACAATCACTCGATTAGGTAAAGATCACTCGAACGTAAGCTGCGTGCGGACGACAGACTAGCTGCGTAATGTCGAGTCCGTAACCTTTCCAATTCTCTTTTCCGTGAGTCTTCCTTTGACAAGTAAATGCCAATCGAACCGATACCCATAAAAAAGAGAAGTCCGCCCGCGAACAGTAACACAATTCCCGTGATCCAAATAGCGTCTGGTTCGTGTGGCGAAGATCCCCAAACCATTAACACAAGTCCAGCTGTGAATACAAATCCGGAGATGCAACAACACAACAGTCCAAGATTAAAGTATCTCTTTGGTGTTTTTCGATGAACATTTGATGCATAACCGCTGTAATATGAGGAACTCGTTAAAGTACTCATTGTTGTTGTTGCACTGAAAGCGCGCGAAGAATGGCCGGTGATCTCACAGATAAGTTGGCGAAATGAATGAACAATTCACACTCGAATTAATGCACCAAAATAAACGAAAGAACTCATTGTTCATCGATCGTTCGATAATTTTAATCAACATACAACAATTAACGAGTAAATGACAGTCACTGTCCTGCAAATAGAGTCAATACTTGAAGTGAATTGTTCAAACGACTCGGTTCATTAATGCGTTCATGAAGATTTCGTTCACGTCTTCATTTTTGGAAACAAGTTTAAATACATCGCATACATTTTAGTGATTCGCTTTCAGAAATAACGTAATTCACAATACAATAGTTTTACCTTCAAAAAAAGAACAATCGTCAGATCACAAAATTAGCGTACTTTCATTGAAAGTGAATGCGAACACAAAACAGGAACAGAGGCGATCAGCAGAAGTTCACATTGTGATCTCAGGTCACGGACTCCGTACGAAACGATACAATTTCGATGTTACATTGATGCAAGTATTGGGCAATCGTCGAGAAGATGGAACCGGTAGATAATTGATATTTGGCAACAAATCAATGAGTGCCACAAAAGCACACAACACTTCTTGAGAATAGCTCAGCGAAAACGTCACGGTTCTGTTATTGTAATGATGATTCGCAAACGTCCGCTTACATTGAAGGCAATCGTGTCCATTCGCACGTCTTCACTGTTTCACTGTTCGCATCGTTTGCACTGCAAACACTTTTCAAACGGAAAAATAACGAAAGAAATGAATCGAGTTTAACTCAGACATGTTTTGTGAGTTGCGTTTCTTTTGAGCAACTTTTTACTGGAAAAAAAGTAAACGCCTAAAAAGTAGAAAGCAATTCAATTGTGGTTTCGTAACGTTATTTACATATTTGTTGCTTTCAAAACACTTCTGCTATCGAGACATGTAAATTAGTGTCTATTGTATTCGCTTCTTATTCGTTGACAACATGAGAACAGTGTCAATTACTGACAAATGAATCACTTCATTTTGATAACTGTCTTAAATTGTGATGACCATTCAAAATATTGAGTGCATCGTTACTGTTATCTTTCGTAAAACAGTGAACAATCGCAAAACAATGAAACGCGAGTTTGCTTTTTACCGTTAATTGACTGATTTGCAAACTATTTGAACACATCTGTCGTGAACCGTTTTTAATGACTTTCACGGGTTACGCAATCAACATGAGAAATAACGACGTATAAAGTTATTGTTATTTGTACAACTATCACAAGGCACATATCAAAACCTTTGTCCTGCTTCCGTGTTCGGAGACGTGGCCGCACTTTTCGTCAGTGGAGAACTGCTGTTCACTGCGTTGCCAGAAGTGTCTGTGGCTGGAGAAGTATTTCTTTCTAAATCCTCGTTTTGATATTTTTTCGCTTTCATCGCTGCCGAGATAACGGTGAGAGCACCGATCACAATTAGCAACACACCAAAACCGGCGACTGTTATTGTGATCACGTGAAGCACTCCTTTCTTGCTTTCGAGAAATATGAATTTTAGCAGTAATCCAGTCAAAAACACGACACTACCGATAATTAACAGTAGCCGACCAATGTGATAGCTGCTGTAATAGGTGACCAATCGTTTGTCGGTTGTTTGACTGAAAGCGAACATTCTTTCACACACATTCGACATTTGGAGCGCATAAATCGCGACTTGAAATGTTAATGGAAAAGCGATGAAAACAAATCACCGGAAAGTAATCGTCGATTGTGTCGTCTAGGATACACACACACACTTGTTTGTTGCTTTCAACAACGAAGTCGAAATCAGCTTTAATACACTTTTTTACGTGATTTACATTTTTGAAACGAATGTCGTTCCGAAAAGAAACTACGTCAATCGACGTAAGATGTTCAATGGTGTCGCATGGGTTCAAAACATGCCATCTTTGATTCCGATCGGTATCAAAATTAATATGAAGACGAATAAATTTCTTGTCATATACCGCCAGTCTGATGGAATCGCGTATTTTGTGAGCACTTTGGTTATAAGATTGATTTCATGTGCGATGCAAACAAATATAAAAGATGTGACGATCACGTTGAGTACTGGATAACTTGGCACGAGTACCAATACTCCATACGTATCGGCAGACAACCAGATGTGGTACTGACAGATGAAAAGCTGTGAAAGGCAATTGTGAATCAATTACGTAAATGGGTCACGCGTAAGCCTTACTTCGAGTGAAATATTTCCAAACCATGCAAAGAACGCACTGTACCGAGATCGCAAAAGTCCAGATATATTTCGCAGACTCACATACGAAACGACAGGAATGAACGATATGTACGGATGAATCTCATTGCATTCCAACTTATTGCGACACACGAAAGCAAAAATAACATAAATCTGCGCGAAAAAATGTCGACAAACGTTACACGGCAAAAAAAGAATGATTTCAAGGACTCACGAATATTCCGATTACAGACGCCAGACTAGCAAGAAGAGCGACTCCGCGTGAAAACAAATTTCCATGATTGTGATCGTCGAGTATATTTTGTTGTTTTAACACATTGTATCCAAACGCGAACAGCATTCCAACTGGAGCGCTCTGCGGAAACATTTACACAGTAATTAGTAACGACATTCGAATGACCTGAGTCAGGTTACCCACAAAATTACATATAAGATAACGACGAGAAGTGAAAATGTCATCGCTTATTTACAATTAATGCAAATTAATGTTAATGCTTTTAAAAGTTTCCACGTTTGGCCACTTTTTTAATTATCTTATAATTTAAGGACGTGAAGCACTTACGAATCTGTCGATTCTCCAACGGAACCACCATTCTTTAATCGAGTCGTCTGTAGTAACAAACAGAGCTTTCCACGGACGAGTTAAAAATATTTTTTCGAAAAATACTTCCGACATGTAAACAATTATGATTAAACTAAACAGTGCCACAAATTTTAAAACTAAATATAAGTACTGTATGGGATTCGCTAAAAGAATGTTTTCTTTAAATCTATAGTATACATTTCGACTGTTTCTTACTTTCGGAAGACGCACTGGTGACTTGTGGTATGCTACTCATTGTTATATAAATTACAAGGAACCAAAATGAGACCAGAGGTACGAAATAATAAAATTGATACGGACGATTCATACACAAGCATAGAGTCACTACCAACAAGTTCATCCTAAAAAGGACCTAAAAAAGCCAAGTTCAAAACATTGAGTTCCGCATTTCACACTTACTTCAAGCAAGCGTTTCAGTCCGTTATTTTGAGAGCGCCAATAGATTGGGAAATGTTTTAATCCACTCTACAGTCAATAAATTATTATAATTTAGTTAAGTTAAAAAAAGAATAAACTTTTAAAAAGTGCTATTTCCCAAACTAAGGCTCACAACGGACGAATAAGGGACGTACCTGCCAAAGACGGTGTAGTCCGAAGTCACCTGTATGCCAGAAATAAGTGAAATGACCAAAGCCACTGAGAAATAAGTATGCAGTTACCAAAAGACGAATGTGCATATAAATTGGCAGTACTTGACTCGCACCAGTCATGTGATACGTTAATATGACTAGTTGCATCCAACCTTTCCATTCACTGGTCTGGTCGCGATGTAAAACAGTCGTATATTTCGACTCCTCAGTGAAGAAAAGTCCCAATGCAAAAACATATGCGATCGGTAGGAAGAAGTTCGAATGAGTGTAAAATTTGTTTTCTTTCATAAAGAAATTTGTCCGATCACAAAGAAAAAAGAATCCCATGATAACACCCAGTTTGGCAAGGTTAGTGACCAGTTCGTAATATGACTTGGAAATGTGTTCCTTCAAGCGATTATCATTCTCATCTTCGTTAATCAGCAGCTGCCATCGTGGTTTATTGCTCGTGCATTTGCGATGAATGACAACCGCCACTGCCATGATAACACATACACCGAAGAAGGCGAATGTGACCACTTGAATGGTAGTAACAGACTCGGGATCGCTACAACACGTTCCGTCGTTGTAATTCATGTGGTCGTTGCAATACATATTTAGTAACATTTGCACAGCATATCCTAAAGCAACGCTTCCCATGTGTAAACCATCGCTTTGATCGTCGTTGTAACCTTGAGACACAAGTCGCGATGAACTCCAAATATGAACGCCTTCAGACACACTGTATCGCAGCACATCCATTGCCGCTTTGTTATATAAATCAATTTGTTCATTTGTAATCATTTTGCGACTTGGATTCAACTTTCCTGGTGCAACAGGATCTTGCAATACCCACAGCACCTGAGATGATTGTCCTAACTTGTCCATTTTAATTAATAAGTTCGTTAAGTTATATTTATAATGTTCCAATTCATCTAAGCTGGCGTTGCTCGTTTTTATACTCCACGTTGCACTTGACGTGATCACTATTCGAGGCCTTTCTGACCGATCCCTCCTCAGCCATGTATCATACACTTCAAACATTGACTCGTTAACCAAAGGACGCCATAAAAATTCAATGTTTAATCGCAAATCGTCGTCAGTAAATTGAAGATCTTTATGTGCAAATTTTTCTTCATTTACATCATTAGAAGAAATAAGTTTCACCAGTGCTTCATACAATTGTCTGATTCTTGAATCACCAACAAACGAAATATAATTATTACCTCCCAAATATGCGATATAACGCATACACATTCTCGAATCTCTGTGAAGCAAATAATTACAATCAATGGGCGGTAAATAATAAATTAAAACTTTCGCGTACATACAGACGCTACATTATAATCATTTTTTGGGTGCTTTGTGGGTGCATTAAGTTAACTTTTCAAAAATGGTAACCTCAAGTAATGTTTCAATTTGTTTGTTTATTTCCAGTAAGATCAAGAAATTAAATAATTTAACATCTTGAAGAGTGTACTCTTACCACAGGAGAAGTTTAGTTGTTAAAAGCACAAATACAAAAAAATGATAACTCACAATTTGGAATAAGAATGAATCATACATCCATAAGGTTGCCACACTTTGAACCCCTGAAATCTTCCATCGCTTAAGAGCCATTTACATGAATCAATACCTGCAACGAGTGATAAATTAGAACGAAATTTTTAAAGAAGCTGTCATCGCACCGTAACTCAAATGCAGAACCGAATGATAGACAACAAATCCTACCAGCAGCGCGACACCGATTTTCTTGGCATTAGTGGCGTTGAATCGTTGTTTGATACTTTCCGAGGTTGGTTTCGGTTCTTCGTTCATTTTTCATGGCAACGTGAAGAACAAAAAACGTAAGAAAAAAACTGTCAGTAATCGGCATTCATTGTATGGCAGATTCAATGCATACACACACTCGCCTCATTGACGACCGTTCATTCATTGCGCGCGTAGTGCGCGAAAGCAGCGACCAGTTAACAGCTGCTGTTTAAAGGTTCGAGAGAAACAAAAATGTTTCGATTCTCGGTGTAACATCACGGTAAACGTTTGCTTTACCACTGTTTTCGAAACGTGTTTAAAATGCGTATTCGTTTACGGTGGGAAAGAGTCCTGCGAAAGTTGAATGTTGCCGCTGCTATATTGGTGTTGATATTGTTTGTTAACTTTTATTTTTACATAAATCGCACTGCTAGCGACGTGACCGCGTTTAGACCTGTGCTCAGGGTCACACCGAGTCCGTACAACGCTTCTCTTCTCGATTCTCAAGACTTTCATTCGCTGATCAATTTGAAGCATTTCGACTTCGTGTTAAACAACGCTCGTTGCAGTAAACCCGCGAACGGAGCGTCGAACAACGATCTATTTTTGGTCATATTTATTCACAGTGCACCAAACAACTTTAACAAGAGACAGTCTATTAGAAGAACGTGGGGAAATGAGAGCAACTTTAATGACGATAAAATTCGCGTTGTTTTCACTCTTGGAGCAGTCGGTGACACTTCCGTCCAGCGACTCATCGAAAAGGAGAACAACGACTACAAAGACATAGTGCAGGGGAACTTTTTGGACAGCTATCGAAATTTAAGCTACAAGCATGTCATGGGTCTCAAATGGGTTACTTATTTCTGTCAAAATGCTAAATTTGTGTTCAAAACAGACGACGATATATTTGTCGATATCTTCCAACTTATTTTTTTTCTGAAAGGCTGGCATTCAGAAATGTTTCCGTTGCGGAACTTTATGAGTTGTTATGTGATCACCAATCCCTATCCAAAAAGATCTGTCAGGAGCAAGTGGCACGTCACTTATGAGGTTTGTCCGCTTTCTTTTTGAATAAATTTTTGTGTGCTTAATTAGCCAAAAAAACATGCATTCAAATGTTTGTGAAAGCTTAAACTTGAAAATTTTGCAGGACGAATAATAAATTAGGGACAAATATGTAGTTTAAAAAAGTTGATGTGATTCACCAAAAGTTGATGTCATTTGGAATGCAAGTAACGTAAAGTTAAATTCGTATTGGAGAGCTTAATTAATTTTTTAGTCAAATTTAAGTTAAATTTTTTCGGATTAATTAACACTATTTTCGAACTGCAATTTGCACATTTTTTCTATTCCTTTACTTTATGTCGACTAATAGACATGTGACAATATATTTTAATGGCGGATAGTTTACAATTTAGAAAATTACTACGTAAACAAGTGCTGAAGGTTAGAATTTTTGTGAGAATTTGTGAGCGTCTGTCCTTGAATGGTTGAAAGAGGTGCAACAGACGCGTAAACATCCGTCAGGATTGAATACTGATTGAATGAGTCCTATTGAAAAAGAAATTACTTTTAATGCGTTTTCCGGTGTAGGAGTATCCTGGGAAATATTATCCTGAATATTGTTCCGGTTGGGGTATTCTAATGTCACCCGACGTTGTATTCAATTTATACATTCATTCGCGAGATATAAACTATTTTTGGGTTGACGATGTGCTCGTTTCTGGTCTTTTGGCTCAACGAATTGGTGTGAAACACATTGATTTAACGCCAAAGCTTGCAATTGAAGACGAAGATATAACTGGTTGGTTGAAAAAGGAGGAACTCTCGATTCCTCCACTATTTGGACATCCAGATTCGGACACTGATACTGTTTATGCCTTATGGAATAAGTCGATCAAATACTACCGAACAAAATATGGACATGTTAACTGAAATCGTGTAATTCACACAAACCAGTGTCCAATGTTCGTGAAACCGTTGCATTTTTGTGATTGGTAAGACTGCACACAAGCTTTACTTACAATGTTCTAGTGACACTAGTAATCAAAGAGTTATGTTCATTTCGAAGTCTGCATAATTATGTTATATTTTATATGTTATATTTTTTGTTTTGCTTTTTACTTTAATTTAGTAGTGATTTTGTTACCAAAGAGTGTTTTGTGTGCAGGTTGCAATAACACTAGTCACATCGCTGCGCAGTGGTTCAGAGAAAATCCTCTGATTCCAAAACTGTCTGTGATAAATCAATGCTCATTTGTCCAATGATGACACGTAATTAATTTGTTGCCTAGTTATTAATCTGATTATTGAGAACAAACACAAACAAGACTAAATATGATCAAACACAGTTCAAATTGTCATTGATTGAATCTCTTTGGCATGCACAAAAATCGCATTTATTAACTTGTGTACTACTCTAATTGACATGTATACGTTTAGTAGTCTGTAATATATTCATTGAATGTGAGAAACTGCTAATTTTACGGCTGCTGCAATGAATTAAAAAACTGTTTTCATTGATTCTTGCTTTCGAATTAATTCAAACGATTCGTGAATTTCCGTTGTACACAGATATTCGATTCGTTTCTAAGGTAAATGCATTCCTTGATTTCGTTGTATTCCCACGTAAGTACACCCACTATTTAATTGGGAACAGTTGCGGTCACAAATGAACGTTTATTTTTCTCAAATTCTATTATTATAAATTATATATAAATAATGATGTGTAGTTGTAAAGCTGATTCGATAACATTATTTTATGAACGAGACTGTATACATAATCGAATAGATAAATAGATCGATGGTTTTATTACAACACACGAAAGACATTCAAAAGGGAAATTTGAGATGCCGATTCAAGTAAAAAATTAAACGTAAAAAAGTGAAGTTTAAAAGTTATTTTTCATTTTTTATTGTTACAAGAGTTGACAATTGTGAATTTAAATATTCAAAATGTACTTTATTCGTGTTTCTCAGGTAACTCGTAGAAGTGTTTATCTCTAGGACATTTTCGTGTCTTTAAATATAATATTGATTTTTGAAAGCGCATAAAAGTTGCGAGCGAAAAATCTTTCTCAAACGAACAATACTGTTAATCAATAATTTTATGGAAACGGTTTCCTCTCAAACATTAGTGTGTAACAGGTGAGAATTCAATACTGTATGCTGTCTGTATTGTAACATTTTCAATGTGATTGACATGCAATCGTTTTATTCTTATTTAGCCTACAACTCCTTTTGTAACATGTCTTTCGACGAGAAACATATTTATTTAGTACATGCAAACATTATATAATATGTAATATTTGTTTAGCGCCATTTCGCTTTTTACGTAAGTTGTATACTAATACAGCAGAATGCAATGAACGTAATAAATGATGCACATCGGTTCTGTGCAATTTGTTGAACTTTTATTTGGTTAATAGAACAAAAACACTTATACATGTATATTGCCGTTCGATGCGTTTTCGTTGAAAAATTTCGAAATAATTAAATTATCTGTGTAACGTACATGTAAATTAATTTTTAGTTTTTCTGTGAATTCATTACAAAATATTGTTGATTTTGCGATGTTCTATGAAAAATGATTTTTAGAAAGAATGTTTTGCTAACGTCAAATTACAAAAAAGCATATTAAAAATTAATGCGAATTGCCAAAGCGTTGTGTGTAAACCTGCATGTTTAACCATAATTTTTCAATATTTGGACACTGCATATCTGAGCATTCAATGTTATTGTTGTGATAATCATGTTAAAAAAATTGCGAAATTCAAAGTTATTCATGCGAATCGATCCGTAATTATGCCATTCTTTAGGAGACTCAAATTCACTGGTTATACATTGTGTGCAAATTTATTAACTTCACGTGATAATACAAAAAGTCATTGAAAAGCGCATTGTTTGCCGTTTTGTGCAGACCGCCAAAAATGTTTCAAAGAAGATTTCGTGAACGACGTTCATTCGCAAACTGTCATTTGCACGGAAGTTATTTATTTTCAGGATTGATAATCGGAACTCCATTTATGCTGTGTTTCACATTTTTTGGAGTCTGTAATATAACTGCCGGATGTTTCATTTTGTCTCTCTCAGCGAAACAAGACTCGATTGCGTCAAATTTGATTCGTTCCAAGGAGTTTGATAAGAATGTCGCTGGAAAAAATATACTCATTGATCCGTTAATAGTTGTCGCAATAATCTTAATTATATCCGGTTGCGTGCTGGTTACCGTTGGAATTTTTCTGGGAGTGATTGCGTGTCGATCGGCGAAACACAACTGTGATTCAATTTGCTTACAAAGAATCAATGCTCAGACAGTGCCAACCAATATCAAACCGAAGAGATTCCATAACAATTGTGTCACTTCATTCACATCAGTAACTTCTGTTCACTCGCGGCTAAGTCCTAACAATTCTCCCGCGCACACTTTGCCAACAACACTTTCACAAAATTCGCACAGATTGTCATCTTTGTCTCTCAATTCAAAACCAATTTTAATCACCGAAACAATTAAGTGTTCTTCATTTCATTACCCACTCAAAAAATGTGTCACTTTATAATTTTTACTTGTGTGTAAAACTTTGAGCAGAACATTTTTAAACCATCGATTTGCATTATAAAATAATGTGAATTTACACGTTGTTTTGTCCGAAGTTATATCTTTTAACAAAATTTTGATTTTTGATACAACACAAAAAGTGATATAGAAGATTGTACTCTGTTGAAAACGGATTAATTTATATTGTCTATGAATGTGAAAAGACATCAAGAGACATTCGATTTTAAAATACAAATTTCTCAAAAAGAACAATAATTAATTATTATTTGTTATTTGTACAACAAAAAGTTAGTTTCTAACATAATTCTTCCTTGACAAAAATATCAATTTTATGTGTATGTATGATTGAAATGGCCAAATTACTATTCAAATTACCATATTACTAATCAGGTTATTTGTACATTGTTGTGTACCGTATATTACATGTTGTATTAGGTTGTGTATTAAGTAATGTCGTTTTTTGAAGCTAACTTAGGCTCTGTAATTTAAAGAATATGAGTAATTCACGTTATAGTGACACCTGTTTAAATTCAACGTGTCGGTTAATGCGCTCAAGTAAATAATTTAAGGAAAACAAATGCTCATGATTGCGTTGACTAATTAACTAAGTAAAATTTTAGATTTTCATTGCTAACGTAGTGACGCGAATTGTATGACACATTGGTATACAGTGAAACAGATCTAGTGTCAGAATGCCTCAAGGTGTAACGACACATAAATGTTGAATTGCAGTGTCAGATAATAAAATGAGGTCTGTTTTGATTTTACCGACATGTCGACCAACTCGCTGCAGTATGGTACACAGAAACAACCCAAATATCAGTGCTTATTTCTAGTATTAATCTCACTGGAACTAAAACTGTTTACATTGAGATGAGCTTCAATAATGCACTTTTATTTTTGTTCGTTTCTTTACATGTGTGTGAATATCCACAATATTTTCAGAATTCAACAGGGATAATTGCGCAAAAAATCATATTTTACTGTGATTTTTGCTAAACGCTGATTTCTGTCTATTTGCTATTTCACTTTAAACAGGAACAAAAAGTCGTAATTGTCACCATAAAAAAGTTGCGGTCATAATAACATTTTAAATGAATTGAGATAAGATTGAATCAGACAATTATTGATCACGACTACATAGTCACATGAAATATCGAAAGAAAACTTAATAGAATAATAACAAGAACAATCAAACACTTGTGAATTGAAGTTTTGCAAACACACGAAGTTCTATCGATTACAAAAACGTAGAATAATAAAATTGTTATGAAAGTTGTCGTCATGGGAATGAAATTACAAAAGACAACAAGACATCAATTTGTATACGAATTAGCGTAAGAGTTAACAAGTGTGTTATAAAAGTTTACTGTGGAAAATGAAAAACCAAATGAAACGATTATCGATTCAACCGTCGATGCGATCGAATGAAGTTATACAACTTCAGACAACAGCTCAAGTTTCAAATTCATTAAGTCCAGTTACCAGCATGAAATTTCTAGGTATGTTCACGGCAACACACTTCAGTTTTTGTTCGTTTATTGGTGGTGTTATGCTTATTTTAATCGGAATTGTGTGCATTGCAATCAGTAATTTAGATGTTGACTCAAAAAATTTGCTCTCTGTTTTGAGATCAATTGGCATATCATTTGTTTGCTTCGGAGTTTTCTTAACATGTATTTCGATCGCAATATTCGTTGCAGCGCTCAAATGGGGCAAAAAGAAAATTTACGTCATGGAGAGACCGGTGCAAACACAGCCAGTGGTCATTTCGTGTTCGCACCAACAGAAGGATATGCAAAATGGATTCTCGTCGGTCCAAAACGCACAACACGTTTTCTCGAATAATTATGTAAGCGGTACAACAACTGGTAACGGACCGTCAGCACCACCAATTGAGACGTTACATTCTTCGGATATGAGACATGGTTATTGACGCATTCTTTCTCAACGCACTCCAAGGAAACAATCAAATCTAACAACGAATACTACGTAGATTAACAGTCATTTGTGACGAATGTTGCAATGCCGTCGTTCGACGATTTTCATTTCAAATGGATCGTTGTGATCACCGTTCTCCTCGTTGTTGTCCTGATTAACACTTTCGTGACATTTTTGGTAACTAGTTCGTGTCACTCATTTCTCATCTGTAATCGAGACGATGAACTGAACAACGTTTTCTACTGGATTATTATTGTAGTCTCTCTGATAACAACCGTTATATTAATAACAACATTGGTACACATTTTGAGACTTAGAAGGAAATGGTACCTTAGAAGACGACAAGTAATGCTTGAGCTGCAGCTCACTAAAATGAAGAACACTTCGAACAGTGAACAAGTATCATTGCGTACTGTTGAGTGATTGTTATTCAGAATAAAGCTATTTTAAAATTTGTAATTGAGTTAAATTAATGTTATTCATACACACGTTTTAATGAAATAAAATCATTTAATTTAATTCTGGAAAATATTTGTTTTAATAGCTTACGTTAGCATAAATGTAAAGCAAGTCGCGACTCAAAATAATGTTTTGGGTGTTGCAATACAGATTTCATTATACATGCACAGTATTTAGAAAATTATTTCTTAATACGAC
>NCKV01000381.1:0-18877 GCA_003675905.2 Leptotrombidium deliense
ATAATTTTCTAAAATATAAATCTAAGATTTTTCAGAAGTTTCGATTATATAAAATTTGTGCATTTCTTATTCAAGTAATCTCTAATTGGAAATGCACTGTTATTTTGTGTGCGACTTTACTTTGAAAAGTTATAATTGATCTTTTATTAACAAGTATCATGAAGAATGAAGTGTAAGTATTGTAAGTATCCAAAAATTCCTTTGAGGGTGATCAGTGTCAATTATGGAAATATAGATGCAGTCAGGAGACAAAGTGAAGCACAAGCGGCATGTAAAAACGTTAGATTATCGCATTCAAATAGTGACAGTGAACAAGTGCAATCGCATTCACGTTTCTTCTAATTTCTGCTTAATAAAGTGGTTTTACTTCGCTGAGCAATATTGCTCCTGTTTGAGGCCTGCATTATAAGAGACCAGATTTCGACGACAAAATTTTCATTCAGTTGCCAATGAGTTCCAAAAATTGCCATTTTGGCGACAAATTTCGGTGACAAGTTAAAACTTTACTTTATAATCATTACCAACTTTTTTGATGGCAGTTGTAATGCATGAAATTACTCAAACTACCACTCACTCTTCTTCTCCATGAATTTCAATTAACAATTTCTTAAAAAACACTAAGAAGTAGGTTACATCAGTAATTCTTGATGCAGTCGGTGATTGTTTGATCTGCAGTCATGAGACAATCACTTTGAAGTAAAAAACAAAGTAGTGGAAAAGCTATTTCCTGAAATTTTTGTAATTTTGGAGATGTTTTACATCAAATGCCGATTCGGTGACAACGTTAGGATTTTGGCGACATTCGGCGACACCAAATTTACCTTTTTTTGTTGTTTTATAACTATTATAAATGGTCATAATATAAAGTAATCAGCAACTATTAGCATTTCGCGATTTTGGCGACGTGTCACCGAAATCTGGTCTCTACATATGAGTGAACTGTTGAAGTATATAAAGTTTTAATTCACGAAAAATTTTTGTTTTCATCTCCACGAGTCTCGTAACTGCTTCTCATGTTTAGCAGTGAATCGAAGAGTGTGTTTGAAAAATTAAACATTTTGATCATGTTTTCACTCACTCTTTGGAATGTTACGCAATGTGAGCGATAGCATTTCTTCGAAAGTATAAAATTTGAAAAGAATAAAAGTTCTTTTTTGCAAAGCTCAATACAAAATTTTTCACTGAATTGTGGTGCTTTATTGATGATTGTTAACACTGAAGCAAGTGATTGCTTCGGTGGCTGTGCCTTCGTGTCAATTTCACAGAAGTGTTCTTGTCTCGTGAGTGAAGTAACGACGTCCTTCTACTCCACACAAATCGAGAGAATTGGAAGCAATCAACTGAATAGAGAGAAACAATGTGCACATGAAATCAATCATCGAGTTCTGGACGGACATCAGCTCAAGTGAACGTTTACAAGTGATTCCAGTGAAATGTTTTAATTAAGTTCCGCATTTTCGCCACACTTGCCACTCTTTGTCATACATTAAATAAATACCGAAATATATTTGATGGACGCTCAAAGTTCGGTAATAAAGTAAATGTAAGAAAACTGATTTTCATCGGAAGTCGAACGTTAAGATCTGAATTTTATTGCCGAACACATTTACAAAGAAATAACACCAAAAAGGCACCGCTTTTCAAGATGAGCAATCTACGACTCAATCATGTTTAACGAAACTGTTTTCTCTTTTATTTCTTAAAAGCTTTCAGTGTGCCAAAAAGTGTGCAACAAAAAAGTGTTTTCCAAGAGTAGTTTGCAAACAGTGAAATGACATGAAAAAATCACGAGAAGTGATTTTCATCATCGAGAACTTGTTCACTGAGAAGTGCATGTAAACAGACACACGCACAATTCTTGAGTTAAACACAAATGAAATCAAAGTTTCAGACTGCGAAGCAAAGCCAGACAAGTCAAACGCACGAAAAACAGTTGACAACTTTTTGTCGACGTTCGTCTCAATCTTTCAAACAAATTCGAAAAGCAAAGAAGAAGAAGACAATCTTTTGAAACCGTTTTCACGGTTCCGAGAAAAGTTGTGATCAATAATCGAACAGTTTTGCTTTTTGCAGTTTTGGCAGTCAACTTTTATTTATGCCTGATTTCACAGACAAAATGACTGCTACTCAAATATCAATAACTTTTCGAGAATCGTTTTTAATATTTTTTCGCATTTCGTGTCGAATTATCGTGTATAACGCGCGACTTGTAACTTTTTTGCATATTTGGCTTTGATTTTTCAAAAATCACTTTCCTTTTTCGATTTTGAACAGATTTCAAAACTTTGCACACACAAAAATAACGTTTTTCGCTTTTTCAGTGAAAAGTTGAGATTTATTTGAAAAGATAGAATAAAGAAGATAACGAGAAATCGATTACGGCTACAATGCCTCGACTCATTGAGTTTCGCCGGTGAAATGAAACCTTTGAGAACAGCAAATAATCAAATCGTAGACAGAAACGAAGACAACGAATGATTACAAGAAACACAATGCAGTTGAAATTAGACAGAAACTTTCTACGTACTTGCAATGTGTAAGCTTTTGCAGATAAGCGGATGAATTACTTCCGAACTTCTTCTCAACTAACTTTTTCCCAATTCTGTGCACTCTCGTGTTTCACGACAAAACATACATTTTTAAAGCAATCTGTCAGCAATAACCTATTTATTATAAAAGTATCATTATTAATGAATACAATCGATGCGAATAAGTGATTCTTTTGCTGCACATTATCTCTAGATTGTGTTTGTGTGCAATGAATCTCGAATATCGCATCGCTTTCATTCCACAAATGAATAATTTCTCTTTTATTGTTGTTATTTTTGCGCACATTGTTTGTTTGCTAAAGAAACAGCACAACAACAAAATTTGCTGCAAAAATGTTGCGAATAGTACATCTGATTTGGACACTGATTTCGATTTGCTTTGCACTCAAAAAATGTCACTCGAATTTCGTATTCGACTCATTGCGTCGAATTTTGATTTTGATGCTCGAACATTTCATCTTTTATATGTGTCTCAATGCATTTTCAATTTGAGTGCTGCGTTCAATAAAATATTATTCGCTGCGAACTGCATCAAATATGGAAGCATTTTGAATTATTAAACATGTGACCTGAAGTTTGTGAACTAGTTCACTTCATTCACTTCGCTTAAAAATCAGTTTCGATTTTCGGATACATTTTTTTAAAATTAACTTTGAATTAAATTTTGTAATCGAATTGCATTTCAAAGTGAACATGTTGCGAAAGTATACTTTAGTGCAATCGATTCGCGAAAAAATGCACAATTTTTAATGAAAGGCTTTATTGTTGCGTTTTCACTCGAATGCATCACTTGAAAGCTTATTCAACTTTTTCGTGAACCTTAATATTTGTTAGGATTAAAAAGTTTGATAAATTTGATCCTCTTTTAGACATTCTGTTTTCTTCAACTTTTTATTACGCACTTTTGCGTATATTAACTTCTAAAATTGAGTATACACAGTAAATTATGACTTTAAAGTTTTTATAACTTTTATATTGCATAATAACAATTGTGTATTATTGCGAATTGAATGAAGATAAAATTCTTAATTCGAATCGAATTGAGTTTTCATTGACAGTGCATTTAAATGTGAATCGAAACGTGAATAAAAGTAAATGATTGCTTGACTCTCGTCTCGAACCCTTTTGCATCGATTTAAATTCGCAGACGTCTTTAAAATTGGAAACAAATGTTCTTTGAATAAATGTGGGCACAACACAATGCAGCAGCGAAGAATATTTAAAATAATAAAAGCAGCTTTGCAATCGATGTTTTGCATTCATTGATCGATGAATGAAATTACGTTTCGCCGATGTGAACATTTGGCAAATGATCGCCGAGAATACAGTTCACTGTTTGAGCAAAAGAAACCGCAGCGTATTTAATGGCGTTTGCAAGTGAGAAATGAAATGTAATCGAAATGTGCCATTCTGGTTGACGACCGCTGAATTCGCACATTTCTCGTGAATTCACAAAGAAAACGCCTCGATAAATAAGTGTCACTGTTTTCAAATATTTATCAACAAAATGTGCAGCAATGTTGCAAAGCGACAACGATTCTTGCATGTTTTGCAGCAATAAAATAGCAACATTTCGAATGCTCATCTTTTTTATGATACAAGTGTGTAACGTCATTGAATTGGTCGCGAAAATTGAATTTACAGTTAATTTATTACAAACGAACTGTTACATTGAATCGAATGTGCGCGATTCACTTTATTCGGTGTCTTATTTGATTATTGTTGATTAATTTGTAAACCAAAGTTTGATTCGATTACTTCGACTCGAATTACTTTTAATCTGATTCAATCTCAAGACTGCGAACAAAACTTTTTCTTACTTTTGCCAAAAAACCTTGTTTTCACATATAAATTTGTTTCACTTGAAAAGTTTTCGCAAACGAAATAAGATCTTGTAAATATTAATGAAATTTAAATCTTTCGAATGATGTGACGACTAATTCGATGAACATTCGGCGAATTTCAAATTTCAAAGTAGACATTTTAATGTATATTTACACACATTCATTTTATGTACACTACTGTTGACTGTCGATGTTTCGCCAAATATTTTCATTTTACTTGAAGTCTATCTCCTAAAAGCAGACTTCTTTTTATGTATAAACATATCAATCATTTAAATATTCGCGAAATGCAGTGCCTTAGTAACCATTGAATAGAGTGAACTTCTTTAACGGTGTTTAATGTGCTCATCGAGAGTAAAACGTGCGATAAGTTCGTCTTTGGTGAACATTTTTTGCTTTCAAATTTTTGTCGTTTTTGAAGCGAAAAAATGTAATATAAGAAAAGTTGACGTATAAAATAGTTTAATGTTGTACAGTCGATAATTTGCAGTCATTATTCAAAAGGAAAGCAAAAATAAGCATTATATCATCGAACACATGCATCGCACAATGTTTACTTCGAATACAATGTGACTGAAGTCAATTGCTGTGAATATGAAAGCTAGTATAGTTTAATAATGGCAATCATAATGATAATGATTATTATGTTTACTGTGTTCAATATGTCTCGCGAATTGTTTCTCATTTGTCTCATCGACAGTTGTCGCATTGTTTGTTTTTGTTTTCTTTTTGTCAATGTATTATATTCTGTGAAACAAGTCGTCTCACAAAAAAACAAACAAACAATGTCTTCCCTTTGACAACATTAGATTAGAAGTTATTTCAGTGTTCACATTATTTATAAACGGCCAGTTATCGAACAGACAGTAAATCGCAATTGTGCCTTTCAAATTAACAAACTTAACGCTCATCTAAAAATAAATGTTTACTTGTAATTTAATTTGATGTTGCAAACGAGAAGCAAGAATATTTAAACGTCTGTTTTCATTACTCGATAAATAAGAAACGTCTGCATTACGAGAGAAGAAGAAAAAATTGTGTTCTTTAATTATAATAAATTGGGTTTAGTAAACATAATAGATCAATAAGCGAACTAACGATTCGTTCATAACATTTACGAGTCTTCAGTATGTTCACTATTTCTGTGCCTCGCTTTCACTGAAATTCAATTCTAATTTTCTGTTTACTCAACACTAAACCTATCTATCTAGATTCTAGAGTCTTTTTGTTAAATTGCAGTAAGGCATCGACTAATACACGGTAATAATCGCTGCTCTTTTTGTCATATATTTCAAATTTAATGAACCGCATTAAATTCCGCAAAATAGCTAAACTTAAACTAAATTTTTGTACTTTTTATTTATTGCAACATTTATCTTGCTGCTTTGAAATGTTTTCTGAGGTATATTTGTCCATTTTAAATCTTGTTTTCGAGTATTTTTTTCTCGCACAAAAACACTTCATTGCACTTTTGACACAGTAAATTGTAATCTTTTTACTCGAACTACACGCAGTTTACGTCAGCCGGTAATTATTTTGCCTTAAACCATTTCTGTGTTCAGTACACAAATTGTGTTTCGCTGTTCTGTTTGACAGTAAAGTGTGTTTTCGGGCTTTGAAACCATTATCGTCGAACATTGGGTGTCACTGAGCTTAAAACATCACTATTTCAATACCAGTGGAATTAATTTACAATAAATGGGTGTGTTTTATTCGTGTTTCAATGTGAAAATTAAATGCAGAAACAGTAATTTATCGAACGCACACATTGAATATTCACATTGGACTTAGAAAGGCAGAGTATGTGTAATTTGTGAATAGAACGCAAGTTTGCAGTGTTTAAGCAAAAGAAATAAGATTTTGTAATGAAGCAACGAATGCTTCAGCATTCACTCTCAACTCGACGCATTACGGTAATGAAGGCACACTTGTTTTTCAGCACAAAATAAAAAAGTATACAAATAAAGTGGCAATATTTATGAACGTTAATTAAATTTGTCTGCGATCGATCGTCGCTTTCCACTTTTCACTCTCAGCGCGTTACATTTCACTGGTAACCTTAAAAACAGTGAACAGTGACCAGCCAACTTGACTCAGCGCAATTGCTCTAAATTCGCGATTGCTTTGTTCGCTTTGCTCCAATGCAAACGTTGATGCTTCGATCACTACTTTTAAAGATTTCGTAAAAAGCATTTTCAACGTTATTAATGCTTCTGTAATTTGGTGATCGAACTTTTGTCGGAACACATTTCCACGTGAAAAAATGATCACTTATTCTTCTTAACTACAACGCTTTCTTTTTTAATAGACACTTCGCGTTTTGAAAAAAGTGGCACTTTTTTGTTTGACATTTATTTGTCGGACATTTTTTCGATTGATAACTGATGAAAGAATCGAATTGAATGCGTCTTGTTTTCGATGGGCACAGTGTACACAACGGTTATTTATGAGATATAAACTCTCGAAAAAAGAGTAAAAGTTAAGTGTGTGCTGCAATAATAGCTGAAAGGCAATCAGTACGTTCTTCTTTCTTATTATACGTTGTTCATGTTTAGTTGTTGCACTATTTCCAAATTCCAAGTTTGAACGAGCAACAAAAACGCAGTGAATTGTAATCGTTGCTCAATTAAAGCGAACACACAAGTTAACAAGAATAACGTTTACAGCAGCTGCTGCTGTTGCTGTACACTTTCCTTGCAACGAGATGAAACGAACTTTTCATTTCAAACTTAGTTATTTCATTGATCACACTACTCGTAATTATTGTTTGTTGTTGTGATTCGCTAATTTGTCTCCCAAAAAAGCAAGAATGCGAATCGATTGCAAACACTCGGTCATCCATCGCATCACATCGCTACTTTCGCTGCGATTACCATTCACTGTAATCTACAATTAATCATTTTGCCGAGAAATTAATCGACATAAAAGAGAATTGCTTATTTGTGCCTATTGAGCAATAAATTTAATTAAAAGCGAATTGCAATAAACGAGGGAAGGAAACAACTATTTTTCGAAAGCAAATTATGCGATCCGTGAATACGAGGCGCAAACAAACCATTCAATTGTTATCATTATTGCATTTCACATTCAACAAAATATGCGTCGAATGAAGATTATACAGACAACTAGACAGTGTACTGACAATGCTATGCAAATGCTCGCAGTCAAATCATCAATAATATGCAATTTTAGGTTGGCAAAAAAAGAAAAAGAAAAATGGTAAACACAAGTTTCGATGCAATGTTGTAATCCGCAAATGAAAAACCCAATTTGTGAGTCAAACAAAGATCGTTGTTTCTAAGAATCAACTAAAATGTATAATACCATAGTTCACTCTTACATACTGACTTCACATACTTATTATTATTATTGTTAAAAAAATACAACTGTAGAAGCACTGTTATCCTCAGGAGGTTCGTTCAAATTGCCTTTAGTTTGAAACTCTGCAAACTCTTACACTTATTTTGACATTGTCCCAACTTCGTTGCAAACAAACATTTCAAATCGATTGCAATATTGCAATGTAAACAAAAATTCACTAACTTCACTATTTGATTGTTTCGAAAATTTAAATGAATTGTTTATTTACTGACAACTATACATCAAAACGTTTATTCATTAATATTCATTTTTAATCTACATTTACATTCGAATTTCATCTCTGTTCTTTGAGCAAACGTAGCTCGAATGAATATAAATTAATGTACTCATTAAGAACGGTAATGAATTTCATTGATTCGTTAATTAAGCACAAATCTCGGCAAATCTCGCTCTAGAAATAGTTCACTAATTATAAACGGTAATTTATGGTTAATTACTGTAAACCATTGCTTTTTACTACAATTCACTTCGCATTCAATCTAAAAATGAAACTTTATTGTCTAAAATAGAATTAGTAATACTTTTTGCTCCAGAAGCTCAATAGCACAATCGATTATTTGTTTGATGACTAACTTTAGTAATCTAATAAGTTAATTGCAATGCAAACATGTACATGTATTGCAAATATTTATTGTTGTTGCAGTCAATTAAATTCAATGCAATGCAATACATTCGTTTGCACACAGACAATTGTCATCAATTTAAGTACAGTTTATGAATATTTTATTCTTATATTTTCAAGCAAAGCAAGCATTGTTCGCGAAGAACAATTTAAATGTTTCTCACAAAATTGATCGTTTTGGAAAAAGGTAACAAAAAAGTGGATAATAAGAAAAAGACGAATGCAAAACGATTGCAACACAAAAATGTTCTGAAATCAATTACGAAACGTTTTTGTGTTTGCAAAAGGTGCGCAATTTTGTTTGAATGTGAAATTCGTTGTCGTCGTTGTTGCATTTTGCAAAGTAAAATAAAATAAAACGAAATTGGTGTAACATAAAAAATTGAGCAATTTTTTATAAGTTGAAAAGAAATTTCGCCGAAAGAAACGAAATAATAGAAAATATTCAAAGTGTTTCGAAATCATCAAATTTTTTGCTTTTCAAAATTATGTTTCTTACATTTTTACATTTATTTAATCCACTTTTGCAAAAGGATTAAAATTTTATTTTTCATTTCAGTTCTTTTTCTTGAAGTACAATAGAAATATGTTGTTTTGTCACTTGTTTACCATGTTTATATAATAATTTACATAATTATAATATTTTTGCATTTACGTTCCAATGAAACACTAATGTTTAACAATTTTCTTCATAAAAGTCAATAAAAACTGTTTCACAAGTTTTTTCTTTACAAATATTTAGTACAACAAAAAATGTATTATGTTTTCATTGTTTTTAATGTTTAATGTTTATTATGTTAAAAATAAGTGTCAGGAATGTATCGTAATGGATGTTCTCTTATCTAAAACAGTGAATATTATTATTTTGTGTCCATTTTTCATTTCAATTTCGATTCTTAATTATAATGCGAATTAATTACACATAAAATTGTTTTTGCAAAATTTTGTGTAACATTCATTTCATTTCATTTTTTGAAAACAATTTACGAACGCATAATTCAAATATACAATAATTAACACTTTCCTTTAATGAGATAATGTGAGAATGATAATGATAATTTACATTTCATTGTGATCGCAATGTGTGTCATGTTCGAATACATGTAATGAACATTTTCTCAGCGATGAATACAAGAATGTTGAGAAGCGAAAATAAGTGAAGACTAAAGATTGAAGAAAAAAGTTAACGAGAAAACTTTTTGCGCTTATTTTCGCGTGGAAAGTAAAAAGTCGAAAAAGAAAAGACGAATGCGAAGATTTGCTGAGAAAAAGTGTTCTTTAAGCCGATATAAGATACGAAATCAGGGTAACACTCGGATTGCAATCGCATTTGCAGCGAGAAATTGTTCCTTTTGCCTCCGTTTTACGAACTATAAAGACTCTTCGATTTCAGTGCTAATATTTGTTTGAGAAATGTTGACTTCAAGTAAAATAGATGAAGAATCAAAGTCGCTTTTTATTCACTTTTATTGCCTAATAAAGAGAAACGAATAACATTCGAATTCCAGAAGGCATTATTCTTGCTCGACTTTCGTTACTTCGCAGTTGCTTCTGTTGTTGTGTAATGCGTTGAAACCGCGAAACAGTTCCATTGGCACTGGGAACACAATCGTTGAGTTCTTTTCTGCTGCGATCGAACCCAATGTTTGCAAGTACCGCAACTGAAGGGCGGCTGGGGAACACGCGATCACTTCTGCAGCTTCTTTCAAAGCTCTCGAAGCTCGTTGTTCGCCTTCGGCAGCGATCACTTTCGCACGTGCCTCTCGCGTTGCCTCCGCTTCCGCAGCCATCGCTCTTTGCAACTGCACAGGAAGCCGTACGTCTTTTCTGAATAACAAACGTCAAGTTACAAATGAACACATCGAAACGAATTAAATGTTTCGGAACGAAAACAAATTGCAACACTTACACCAAATGTTACCTGCTAACCAATTATTGAAAACAAATTACTATGTCGCATCTGTTCACATAAATACTGTGCCACTATATCATTAACTAAACTGAATGTGAACTAATTTTTAAAATGCACAAGAAATTCAATATCAATAATGCCTTCATACACTCGCCTGAATTGCACAATTGGGAGCTTGTAAATGGATGTACAATGTTTATATCAAACAAAGCTACACGACATGCATTAGAAATACAAATTTGAACGTCAAAATCAACATCAATTTGTTCATTGTAATAATGTAATAATTGTCGGATATCTGGAAGACTTGTTTTTCTGGTAAACTTTTATAACATTACAAATCCATATTAATCAGCGTGAAAGCAAAAATGAATTTGAATTTATAAATTTGCGCGCAGTGTTATCAACTGTTATAAATAAAGCTTAGAGAAACTGGTATAAATAAGTCGGTCATGATAAGGGATCATAATACAGTTTTCAAACATAATGTTGTTTTTGATCATCGTAGGAAACTGTTTTATCCGAGTGCAAATTAATGAGAATCCACATAACATCCTGTCTAAAGCTGTATTATTCTGTGCAATGCCGCGTGATAACGAATTTTCGCTGTTATCACATGAATTGCTTCTCTGCTGGTTGTGATAATGCGTTTGTTGTTATCCATGATAGCACATCATAATGAAACTTTGTGATGGTGGTAAATAGTGTAGTGTAATTAGTAAATAATTATACTGTACAAATTATTCGTTCGTTTTTGTTGTTGTTCTTGTTGTTACAGTGTAATTTGACCTTTAAAAAACGTTACATGTGTGCTTACATTTCAACTCTTTCAACCTTAACACCCCAAGAATCGGTCGCTTCGTCTAAATGCGATTGAATCATATGACTGATGACTTCGCGTTCGCTTAAAATTTCTGACAAATTTTTCGTTCCCAATACGTTGCGAAGAGTGGTAGCAGCGAGGAGTCGAGTGGATCGCGCGTAATCTTCGACATTTGAAACAGAAGCGATTGCGTTGTTGATTCGGAAGTAAACGACAGCGTCGACAGCGACTGTAACTGAGTCTTTGGACAATATCTGCGAGAGTAAATTAACGATAAGAAACGGATTTGAAACGCATTGTGATTATTTGTTATTTGCAATCGTAAATCATACCTCTTGTGGTGGCACATCGAAAGAAACCGTTCTTAGATCCACTTTCGAATACGTGTCGATGCACGGAATTATGAAAAAGATTCCGGGTCCGCGCGCACCTCCCGTCACTAATCTTCCCAACCTAAATATAACCGCCCTTTCGTATTCTTGGACGACCTGTGGTTGGCGTTGGCGAAAAGAATGAGTTCACAAACAATAATATGCAGCCGACAATAACGAGAAAAGGAAAGTGAATCATCCGAAATGTGTTCGCTATCTGAATGTGTGATGAATTCACATTCATCAAGCATCAATATTGAACAAAGAGAAAAATGTCATTTCTGTGTGTGTGCAACTGTGAACCTAGAGTTCGCAATTTTGTTCTTCATTGTGCGATGTGCGCTGAAATTGCGAACATACACAATTGTTAGCTTAAGTTAAAGTTTAGTGTGTAGTCTATCGACGTGCATGTTTAATGGTGAAAATATTTCATAAAAAGAGACGTTCAACAAGATGATAAACGTAATTTATGGCGTTGCACTCACCTTTATGCAAAAGAAGAGCGAAAACGGTAAACTTATAAATATTAATATCACAGAAATGCACGTGAGAAGTAATGCACATAAAGCTGGATCTTCGACGACGTTTGCTGCAAACAAAAAGACATTCTTTTACCATTTCGTTCAATTATCATTTCGTTTTCGCAGCACTTTTCATCAGCGAATGCAAAAAGCAAATCTAAAGAATAATTTGCATTTTGAATTTTCATCTCATTTATATTTGATCCGTCACTTAATCTCTTTAAATCTAATAAAAATAACGATTCCTGTGAACTGTGCTCTATTCGTTTCCTATTCATTTCACATTTGAACACACTTCGAATATAGCAATAATCAAAACAGTAGTTGAAATGTAAATTAAATCAAAATCAAAAACAAAAACGAAAAACGAAAAAATGTTTCTGAATGCAGAATAATATGTGTGTTCAGATTTGGTTGCAATTCAAAATTTTGAACTATTCGCAAATTGTGTGCCGGATTGCAATTTTCATTTTTTAATAATAAATGTGGATTTGAAAACATTTCTATTCGAGCAAATATTAAAATGAATATTCTCCAAGTATATGCACTATTTGTATGCAATAAAAGAGTCATATTTTATATTCGAAAAACAACGAAACTGAGAAGCTTAAGTGATGCACACTGAAAATCATATTTCATCGATTTTAAACATTCGCTCATTTTTTCATAAATGTGAATACATTTGGAAACAAAAAACAATGAGAAATGACAAAAACAGTGCACACCATATATTATTAAGGCAAACTTTTCACTGTTTTCGCTTTCTGAAGACGAAAGGTTGAAAAGAACTAACGTTTTTGTATTCTAAAAAGCAAACTAATTTCTAGCAACTTTTCTCCTTTCATTTCATTCATTCATTTGGTTTCGCTTGGAATCGACTTTTTTTGCGGCCATAAATTACTGCATAAAATGTTTGTATCTTTAAAAAGATTTTACTTAAAGAAGAGCACTAGTTTTACCCTAAATATTTGATGAAACTCTATTGATTTGAACGCACACTTCTTTTGAAAACAGCAAATCGTATTCAAAATCTCTTCTAAATACGAATTTCATTGATTCGCTTTCTTTCTAATATTATTTTCGACGAGAAAATTTCCGTCATCAAAGAAGCTAAAGATTTGCTGTGTGCGTGTACAAAGAGTGCGAAAATGTCTAGATGACAGTTCGCAATTGAATACCAGAACTACAAAGGCTTTGCATATTTAATAAACTTCTTTCTTTTTCAGCACTATTTTGCTTATCTTTGATTACGCAAATAAAGCTTTGAAAATTTTGCAGTATTCTGCCAGTTTATTTCGCCTGTGAACATCGATTCGAGTGTCGAGTGAAACGTTCACACAAATCAAATGTTTAATGTGATTATATTGTTCATAATTAATAATTGTTTGCACTAAATGCAAATGAAATGCGAAATGTCACTAAGAATGCAATTATGAATTATTAATGCGAATGTGTGAGACAAACACACAGTTATGAAACAAAATAAATTTTGAACGCTTTTTGCATAGAAATTTGCAAATTCAGATCAACTTCGAAATTGAAGCGAACATTGAAAGAAGAAAAAATAAAAATTAAATTTCCAGTTTGGAAATTAAAGCAAAACGATATGTGTGATTCTATTTCAAAACTGCAGTTTTAATGTACAGTTTTGGACACAACTGTGTGTACATTTGCATCACTTCTCCCATTTAAACTAATGTTAATATTGATGGAGATGTGCAAAACTTATGTCCAAAACAGTACACGAAAGAAATTTTCACTTTTTGAGAATTGAATTAAATTTACTTTCAACTGTTCAATGTTTGAAATGAATGAAATAAAAATACAAATGAAAAGTTTTTCTATTAAATTAAAGTATTAAAGAATTTTGAATTTACCGTATTTTAGTATTCTCTTCTTTTGTCAAATTACTTTTATTTAAAGTTTGAATTATGAAAATCAACAAAGTAAATAAGTTGTAAGACTTTAGAACAAATTTTGCATTCACATAACGTGTAGAAAGTAAGATTAAAAATAAATTTCCATTAAATATTGGAGGTTTACAGGGCGTGATTAATTTCATTTTTTAATGTTTGAAAAAGAAAATTGCATAAAAACCGCAATAATAAAATTTAATTAAATTTTCAAGCTTAACATCTTATTTAAAAGTAAATTTAACTCAATTTCTGTGTACCGAAACAGTTTCTGAAAGAGTTTCTGTGTATTTGTGTTTGAAAATCAGCAAAAAAAGTTGATTCGATTTAAAAAATCTTTCGACTTTTATTTTTGTGTATCAATTGCATTGAAAAGCAGACGAAAAAGCAAATACTGAGCGCGATGTCATTCAACGCTAAGATCGTAGCATGATCTTCATATTGCGAAACAAACAAAACAAAATTCGAATCTTTCTTTTATTTTTTCAAACTTTTTAAACAACAACGACGGATATCGCAGTCACTGAACGGTCACTACATTGACAGTAGTTGTTGTTGTTGTTGTTCTTTTGTCTTTACAAACTTTTTGCTGCTCTAAAAGTCTAAAAGCGTTATTAAGAGAACTGCACAAACGTTTGTATTGAAGTAAGTGAACGAAAAAGATGAGAAAAGAAGAAAGAGTCGATTTTTTAAGAAAAACGAGAAAACATTCGTTTTAAAATTCATAAAAGAGAGCAAGAAATGGCAACTTGTGATCCGATGCCTGATATGATCATCTCTGAAAAGATATCTCGACATATTTTCATCATTATTTGTGATACAATTGTTCGTTCAATAAAAAAGCTGTAAAAATCGATCGCAACGAAATTCGCCGTCATGTTGCATTCAATGTGTGTAACACATTCCTCAATGAATTCACGATCGCTTCAAATATGTTCGCAACTCGTTTTTGCTTGGAAAGATAATTTTATTTTTTAAATGACCAAATAATTAAATAGAATTCGATTTCATTGCGATGCCGAAGGAAAGAAATGTGAAATGTTGACTGTGTACAGCTATGTACATGTATGTGTATGTGCGAGAAGCAAAGCACCAATCGATTAAGTGTTCACCGTTGCACACTTGTAATGCATCGTTGGTAACAAAGAACTTTCTTCGTTTCATTAAATAATCAAAATGTTTGCCTTCAAAACATTTCTCATTGTTTTCTTGTGTGCTTTTATTACTGTTCGAAAAGCGATTGCAGAATGAAATGCATTGCGAAAGTTTGCATTGCAATTGTATTGCGGACGTATTTCATGTGAATAAAGGAAGTAATTTTGTATTTGGCAAAATAAAATAAAATTCAAAAGCATTGAAGACAAACTTTATTATAGTTCTAACATTGAAACGCGAATTTATTTTTTCGCTGAAAATAGAAGTTCACAAAATTCTTTGTTGTAGTAAAAAACTAAACGAATATAATTTTATGTTTCATTCTCATTTATTTGCGAACATTGAAATCGCGAACAGAAAAATGTATGCGAAGTAATTAGGCGATGATTTATGTGCGTTGCTGCTGAAGAAGGCACAAGTAATTTGCAATCATTCATTTATTCTTAAAAAAGAACATTTTCATTTTATTCACCGCGCTGCTCTTTTCTATAGAAACGTAATTAAATTAAATGTTTTTCTCAACAAAATGTATTACAATAGAAGAACGAATAGCGAAGCGAAAACAATGAACAAATTTCGTTGCAACTGCAATTTGTTTGCAACTTTTGCAACGCAAAGCATTTCAAGTGAAAAGTTTAGCAAAAAATTGTTCTCAGTTAAACAATTCTCGAAAACTTTTGAAAATATAAAAATTCAAAACGTACATATATTCAAAAAACGGTATTTGAAAATCGAAAAAATTGTATGCAATTTATTCATAAACGAAAACCTGAAACGTTTCTGCAACATTCGAGAAGTATCTGCAAATGCATATTTATTCCTATTTATTCGCGATGCGAAACAAAAACAGCAAAGATATCGCTTCGAAAAGCAAGAAACAAAAGCATCGTATTTCGCATTGAATGCTTAATAATTTGAAATGCGATACGATGCGATGAAATGAATGAATGAATGAACGAAAACGCGGCCGTTTCATGTTTGATTACTCGCTCAATTCTGTCCAAATATTGCTTTGCAGGCATTTTAAACGTTCAAAAAACTGAGTTTCGAAATTCGAATAGTTTTCTATTTTTGCTGTTTTTCAACAAAACAATAGCAAAAATGATCGCCGATCAGAAATGCTTTGCTGTGCTGGACATGCAACGCATTTACAACACTTAGAATTCCAACATACTGAAAGAAATGAGACACGTTCGCAGCGATTGCAAATGAAGCAAACAAATCGATTATGTTTAAAAGAATTTAACGCTTTTCTATCGTTTTTATTTATTCATTCATTCGTTGGTTGCTTGCATTCATTTATTTATTCGCTCACGTTTCACAAATAAACAGATCTTTGCTGTCACATAAATGAATATTTGTAGCACTAAATTCAGAATAGTTCTAACTTCAAAACTAAAAGTGTCGCCTGTCTCGTTCACTTTGAATCGCAACTAATTGCTTCGCAAATGTGTGTAACAAATGAGAAAGCTTTTTAAAGACTCGTAAAAGTTGAATTAAAGTGATTGACGAACGAGCTCATCTCAATTACAATTTCAATGCATTCAATTTACTTTCTGTCTTTATTTCGAATCACTTCAATAATTTAAAAACAGAAACGTAATTGCGTTCTACAATTTTGCTTTAAATTCGATTGCATTGCATTTCGTGGCACAATCGAAATGAACGAACGCAAATAAAGTTTTGAAGGCGAATTGAATTTATGAGCACAAAAAATATTATGAAATCGAAAGCAACTCGCATTGCATTGTATGTAACTCGCAAAACGGACGACGTTAGAAAACTTACTTGAATCGAATCCAATAAAGTTTTTCTTTTTTCGAGAATTCTTTCTCGAATACGCCGAGTAACCGTTCAAAGAAGGCGGCCCCTGACTGCTCGGCCGTTGAGGGGGAGTTGATGAGTTGCCGTAGATTACTTCGACACTGTTTCGTCTCATCGCTGCAAATGAATTGTATATGATTAACGAGCGTTTCGCATTCTCGCTGTGATCTTCAATTATTCTTAATATGTTGAATAACAACAACCGTACAACCAACAGTTACTATGTCCATAAAAACAGTTCTTCTGCAATGCATCGTTTCGCACTCATTGTGAGCGTGAATAATGATCTCTTTTAGCCACTGTTTTTCGCGTGAAAAGTCAAACCCAAAATATTGTACTTGAAAATCATTGTAATCGTAATCGGCGACTCGACTCTACTCAGCAATTGTTTTCGTTCATGTTACTCGTGAACGACAAACTGTTCGCTTCGTCTCTCGTTCATTTATAAAAAATTGCATGAAAACACAGAACGCAACGAAACTAATTGTGTGTTCGAATGTTTGAAGGAGAAAAGTTTGCAAAGAAAGAAAGAAAGTAAGAAGAAAAACAGAAATGGAGATGAATTTGGTTGCATGTCTTTGTGATTGCTATTTTTGTACTCATTTAAAGCGAAACATAAATAAGAAAATGTTTTGTAATGAAACACACACACAGTTCACTTAGTAGCAAATTACATATCCATTACCAATGAACTTATAGGGAATTGAATTCTATTTTCTTATGATTTGTATGAATCGTCGAAAGAATAGAAGAATTGTCATTTGCAACACTCTTTTCTTTGATTTACGTTCTCAGATCGTAAATCTCGTCAATTTGGACGTGAATGCTTTGTATTAGAAGAGTTTTCTCGTAACTTTTTAGTAAATTAAGTGTCTTTCGAATTCGAAGATCAATAATATGGGAAACAGTAATTTAAGTTAGATGGAAAGAAAAATTATAATCCATTTCTTTTCCATGAAAAGCAAGATTGTCGGTATCGATATTTTTCTATGCTAGGTTATACAGAACAGAATAGAATTGAATGTGCTTTGTACGCGGGCAAAAAGCAATTTGTTTCTGCAAGAATATTCGCTTCGATATACAAGAGATTGTGTTTTCGGATTACATATGTAACGTGAATTGAGACTGCTTTTCAGATGCAAAGGGTCGCTGTATTCACAAGCATCCATTTTAACTGTTCGCCGAAGTTAAGAGCATTGATTTATCGCGCTTTTGCTTTTTTTGCTGATTTCCAAGAGATTTGAAAATGTTTCTGAAAAAGTGCAGAAATAAAAAGTTAATTTTTACAGCACTTGTGAATGAATAATATGATTGTGTAAAAAGAAGAGTAGAAGCGTTTTTACTGTGCAAATGCAAACTTCAGTATTCATTTTTGATATTAAATGTCAAACGGAAAGCATTCATTTTTTATTCATATTTCCCTCGTTTTTCGTTCACATTTCGTTCATACAATTTTTTTAATTGAATATTTTTCGAGTGAAAATGTTATCTTAGAAATAATTACGAAGCGCACACTTTTCGTCGATGATCATTCATAAATAATTCAAGATGAGTAAACACACGCATTGCATTCATTCAATGTGGTTCTATTTTTATCTAAAAATCTCTTTTCGAACTAAAATTCATTTCTTGTTTCTTGGTAAAAAGTTTGCAGAAAAACTGTTTGACATTAATGTAAACAAAACAGTTTTCGTACTCGACTTGAATTTGTATCACACAATACAATACAATTGTAAATGTGATTTATTAAAATTAATGTTCACATTTTTCACGCATATAAACTGTGTACATCATGTACAATAATGGACACAAACATGTGTCGCACAAAAAAGTTTGCTTCCAAGCAAAATTTGATGGCACATTTATATGATGCATTACTGTAGCCACAATTTTGAAGATATGATATTTCCTGAAATGAATTATTTTTTGCAGCAATAAACAAACAAACAAACAAACATAAAA
>NCKV01000382.1:0-18861 GCA_003675905.2 Leptotrombidium deliense
CATTTGCACCAAAATTAGTAACATATTTGTGTACATACATCAATATCAATTTCACTTCACTTCTCAAGCTTCTCTCATATTTTTCTTATTTGCTTTTATGAATGAAAATTCATTTTGCAATCATTGCAATTGTTGCGCACAAATAAAAATTGTTATGTAATTCATTGAATAGTGAATGATTAAATGTACATTAATTGGTAATGTTCATTTTTGCTCGCAATTAATACAAATGTATTAAAATTGTTTATAAATAACGAATATTTATAGAATAAAAGCGAAATGATTTTTGAAATCATTTCGCATTTCAACTTTAATATTTAATAAATAAAAAAAGTTAATATTTGAATTTCGATCGTAAACGAGGAATACATAACAGACAGTAAAGAAATATGGTTCTCGTTGAAGTATTGAAATAAGAGATAGATACATAGATAGATAGATATTTATTACGCATAAAATGATAGTGTTTTGCGAAATCTAAGTTAACGGAGAGAGAAATGCATATAAAACAGTAAAAACGCAATATAAATGTATTCGCATTAAGAAAGGCAAGAGAGGCGAACGCGAATGAATGTGCTTAGCTTTTTACTTATTTTTAATAACGATCGTAAGAAACGCAAAACAAACAACTAGGCAATCGTTTTTTGTCATATTCGTTGCACAAAATATTGTTGTCTCTCAGGAAACGTCAAATATAAAGGTTTCCATGAAAAAAGCTTTGCACAAAAAATTGCGGAGAAAATATGAATAAATAAAGAAAAGAAAAGAGAAGAAGTCACAACAACAAACACAAGATGCACTCATCCATCGCTGTGAGTACAATGTAACCGTTTTTATGCACTCTTTATTCGACGTAACAAACAACAACCAACAACCAACAGCAAGCAATACATAGACATTGCGTTCACACAGACAACGGTAGACAAGTGTGTACTACAATCCATGTGTATGTATGATGTGTCTTGCTAATACTGCAATTTTTGTTTCCCGTTTCACGTTCACTTTTTTAACGAAACAAAACTGTATTCAATATTTTTCGTTAAAATATGATTAAAAAACTCCAAAATAACAACAAAAAAGCTTTCTTCAATAATAATAAAGTTGTATTTTTTAGAAAAGAAAAAGTTTTACAGAAGATTACCGAATAGATTGTATCTTCGATACAAAATATGATTATTATTCTTATTTGTATCGATATTTGTTGCGCGCAGCAAACGAAACAAAAATATTTAGGAAAAAAATTAATAAATAATCTCGAAACAAAAAAGCAGTGCAAGCATATTTCACGTAAAATAAATAAAATTCGAGCACACAAGGCAAGTGTGCACTAATACGAAACACACTTTAATTCTAACAACCCGTATTCACTTTACGAAGATTCTCGTTTTTTCCGATTCACTGACGAAGTTACATATAAAAAGCGTGTTTGTGTTTCTTGCTTCAACATTGAATCGAATGGAATCAGTTTTCATTCAGATTTCAATTACAAAAACGTTATCGACATCGACTTAAACAAAACACACTTTTTTGCAGTATCCATAAAAATAGTAAGTTTGCTGTGCAATATTGAATGCCAGTTGCGAAGAGAGCGAAACATGTAATGTTTCGTTTCGTTTCGTTTCGTTTTCCTTTTCGTTCACTTTCTTTTCGTTTCAAAAACACAACAACACGAAAACTAAGAATAAGAATAAGAAAAGAGTTGCGAAATGAGAGAGTTGTAAGAAATCGAAATGCAAGCGAAAAGCGACACGAAAATATTGTTGTCTGAAAAGAAGTAAAGAAATAAGAAGAAATTGAGACACAAAGACACACAATAGCCGTCGAAAAATGGTCTCCGGTGTCGAATGTGTTATGTTCTCTTGTATTTGCAGTCAGCGTATCTTTAAGTGCGACTAAAGATTGCATCTTTTATTCCATTCTTATTTATTATTATATTATTGCAACACTTCTTCTCTGCGCACCGTTTTGCAATGCATGTTTCACCTCTAAATGTTTCGTTGTGTGTGTGTGCTTCTGTTTGTTCGAGATCAGTGATCACAGATCACTGTGATCAGACATCAGTGGACACACAGCGTCGTGAATAAAAGTGTACTCAGTGAACAACAACAGCACTTCTCTGTAATGAAAAGTAGAGTGATGAAAGCAGCCACTGTTCATCGCGCGTTGCGTCCACTTTTTGCAATCGAAAATATGAGAACAAATGCTTCGCAATCGAGATGCAGTAGTGAACAACATATACGTCAATCAAAACGGTTGTTGTTCATCGCGATAACACTGAACAGCCATTAATACAGTATCGCATTCATCGCAAGAAAAAAACAAGAAAAGTGAATGTTGTACATTCTAGCTGAACGAACGAACGAACCTTTTACAACCCTTTCACTTAACGACGAATATGTTAAAAGAATAAATCAAACTTAATATGAAAGCAATGTTAATTACGAAATTGAATCGCAGTCTTAGCTGCGTTCACTTTCAATATGTATATAAAACTATGCATTTAATGACATTTCACATACATACTTAGTAACGTTTTTAAGTAAAAAAAATTTCGTCGTTTCGCAATAATTTCTTACGGTTTAAATAACGACCGAAAAAAGTAGGAGGAAACGAATAATAAAGAAAGATACATGTTAACGTTAAGTTACTTAAAGACAGAGAAAGAACCGCATTTATTATTTTTCGGCTTTCATTATGATTTTAATAAATAAGTAAAGATGTGCTTTTTAGATATTAGCGAATTGAGTAAAAAGCATCTCGACTTTCACTGCAGCTTTACTCCTCTTTTTCATCTTTAGCTTCTCTAGCTAAACGAACGAATATTCATTCATTTTTCTAACATTTCTCTTTCACTGCGTTTAACAAGATTATCACTTCTTATTTATTCTTAATGAAAAGAGGATGAAAAGCATGGCAAACGTTTTATTCGCCGTTCACATACAGCTACTACATTTCGACTGCTTTTACTCTTCTTTTTCCCTCATTTATCTCTAAAAAAGATACTCACTCAAAATTCAATTCTTCTCAACGCATATTTTTTGCAATATTTCTTCTTTAATTGTGTAATCGCTAATTATGAAAAAGAAGTTTATTTACAATAATACAATCAATGTGATTATTTTATAAGTAACCTTATTGAATACGTGTACTTTATTTCAAATTCAATTTCACTTCTTTTAAGTTTAATTTATTTACAAACGTTTTAAAGGTGAGAACGAAAACAGCGCACGTTTGATTCATTGCAAACAAATCAATAAATAAGAATCGATGTAAAAAATGTCACTTTAAAGAAAACTCATCTAGCAAAAGTTTCGTGAACAAATAATGAAATAAACATGTTTACGAAAAGTTTTCAGTTTCATATTAACATGAAACTGAAAACTTTCTTAGCTTTTATTTACGTTGAATAATGAAACTGAAGATCAATCTAAACACAAAATTTTGCGTTTTAAAAAACATTATGATAAACATTTATTCACTTGACTTCAGATGCATTTCTATTGTGAAAATTTTATATATCAAAATTTGCTTTTCAAAAATTAATTTTCTTCGTTTTTGGTGAACAAAAATAATGAATATCAATTCACACTGAAAATTGTTGAATGTACACTTTTGAAGAAAAAATTTGTAGCGCAAAACTTTGCTTTCGAAATTTTAAAGCAAAACATAATGTCCCACTCTGTACATTCGAATGTTCCCAAAATATTTCTTTAAATTTATCGCTTTTGTTGTGAAATGCATTGGAAAAATATGAAAATATTTTTGTTTTTGCTCTCAAATACATAAAACTTGATAATTCAGTATTCAATGAATTGTGATCATCTCGACATTGCGGTTACAATGGTGTCTGCGATTCTTGTGCACACAATTAAAATCACATTGAAGTCTCTGTTTACAATGTCGACGCGAATCTTATGAATTATGAAAAATGAAACGAAACGACGAAATGAAATTAAGAAGAAAAAGAAACAACTGGAGACTTGTTGAAATCAAAGATTGTTGAGTAAATATTTGCAATTTGCATTGTCTTCAAGTGAAACACATAATATAAATGCAATTGAAATGTTGTTCGTATAATTTCGTTTTCGAGACGTTTTCATTCACTTTTGTAATTCAAATTTCATTCTCCAGAAATCGCTTATGAATATTAATAGTACAACGCGAATACATCGAATACACGTCGCATACTTGAGAACGCATACATTAATGCTTTACGTATGAATTCGTCGAAAATTGAATTACTTGTGCAAAGAAAGAAAAACAGTCAACATTTCTTAATTGTGTGTGAATGCATTGTAATTGATTTCAAGTGTAATCAAAACGATTTTAACAAAAAACATGAAAACAAAAACAAAAACGAGAAAAGATTGCAATAATTAACAAGAAACAAGAAAACAAGCAAATACTTGAAATGTAAAATTCATTTTCTTTTCACTTTCATTAAGTGAAATTCATTAATAAACACATTTTAAACCACAATTCAAGTAATTGTTGACATGCGAGTACAACAAATGTGTTATTAATGTATGTATCACTTTGAGACGTTCGCAAATGAAATATATATAAGAAAATATCATAAATGTAATGTTACCATGTGTACCGTTCGTTGTCTGCTTTTATTTACAGTCAATCAGAACGATTACGAAACGAAACGAAAGAGAAAATGAAAGCAAGGATGCGAATGATAAGAGAAAAGAGATGAAGATGTACTGCAGCGTTGCACACATATCTATTCGACAATTATGAACAAAAAATAAGAAAGACAGTTAAAGTTGAACAGCGTTTGCTTCCTTCACGTTAACGTCTCAATCGAATGGATAACGTTGTTCGTCGTCTTCGGCAGTTTCGCTGCATTTTTATTTCTTACCAAAAAAGAAAACCAAACTGGAAAGCGAAAGAAACAGCGAGAGCCGAGAAGCGAATAGTACGCATTTATAACACGAAAATGTGTTTCATTCATTCAACACTTTTTTCTTGTTTAATATTCTGTTCAAACAAACATTTTATGAGTCGCCAATCGAAATACAACTATTCTTGCAAACAACACTTGCAATGAATGTATGACCGTCGATAAACGAACTTTGCAACGTTGTGTCTCGTTTAGATGGAACAGAAGTGTTGCGAGTTTGCAACTCTGTTACAACGTTATATAAGCATCGCGGGATTTCAATTTGATCATGTCAATTTTCAATGCCACATCAGTGACCATTAAACAATTGTATATCGGTCGAATTAAAACGAAATCCTTTGCAATGTGAGCATGTGCTGTTTATGGCGACTACTTTCACCGTATGTGTACTTTTGTTGCAACTCGTGTTTATTCACATTGTGCACACAGTTTTCAATTTTTTGTAACACTTTTTAGCGAAGAATGAAACGAAGATAACTTTTAATTTATTGACAGTTATAAAACGGATGAATTAAGTTTCTTAATTTCTTTTCTGTGTTCTTTGGAGAAGAAAGTGACTCTTTCATAAATGTGGTGCAATAATGATAATATAAGCAAAGAGTATAAGTTTTATTTTCCGTGAAAAAGTAACTACGACATAAGACCAGAGAAAGCACATTTTCGTCGAATTCTCGCTTTTCTCGCTGCCATACTCGCGATTCACTCCCAAAGACATGACACAACTCCACCCAAGAAATGGTATTCAATTTGGATCGGCAACAATCGTAAGTTATTCTTCTTATTATCTTCTATTGTCGAATATATTTGTAAGTGAACTCAGGTATATCTTACACAACATTATCCTCTATGTGTGCACTTTGCAACAACGAACATTCGCTGTTTTTAATACTCGTTCAAAAATTTGTCAACTATTACAAATTCTTATGACATAAGCAAAACATCATCGATTTAAAACAAAAGCGTATAAGCACAAGTTTAGCTCACAATATTATCTAAACCCCTATTAAAAGTTAGCGTGATTTTGCATCGAAGGCCCCCTTCAATTTTTGCGTGGTTTTTAATGGCTGCGTAATGTCCGCATAACTGTGTAAGCGGAATTGTACGCACATTAATATTTATTGTTATGGTGTGTTCGGAAGTGAGCAGACATTGCGCGTGCAATGTCTCGTGCTCGTCTCGCGAGTGCTTCAGTTTCGTCAGTCTTACAGTTGCAGTACAGGAGAACGGACGCACTTTGCGTATAACTGTGTGTTGAACTCGCATCAAACTCTGTTTTGTGCCTTTATTTGTGTTTGTGTTGCGGTCATCGGTTCTTCTTTCACAATAGTTACACTTTATTGGTGACTGAACTCAGGTACAGTATGCATTACTTATGTTTACTGTGAGCAGACAATGTGAGTGGCGAAGTGCGGCGTGAAGTGCAATGTCCGTTAGTTATGCGCTTACATGCGTCATATGTTCACAGATGAGTCAGTCTTACACGTTGCAAGGAAAGGTAAAGGAAAGTCCGCGATTGGCATCATGATACTCAAGAAAGGTTATGATGTAACGCGCTTTCTAATTCGCAGTCATCTCTCGTACGAGTCAGTGCGACTGCTTCCGATTCGCAGTTTCGCGATTGAGATGATAACTGTTCACAATTCGCGTTACTTTTCTGATACAAAATGTGGAATAAATAAAGTTCTTATTGTACAATTGTGTGTATGCGTATGAAACGTCATTCTGTATGTTCTGAAATGTTCTTGTATTCTGTCATTAGCTTGGCTGGCAAAGCTAACGGCATCGCATTTGTTTCCTCCATTCATTAGGAAGTTAATAGTTGCTTCTGTTGTAATTGATGCAATGTCTGTTGCAGTTAGTTGTCCAGTATTGTACGACTTATTTCTCACCTGCTTAGGTAAACGTGCAATGTAGAGCGTTGAAGAGTATATTCGATTTCTTTGTGTTAAATGTGTCTTCTCTTTTATTTCAATTCACTACTTTTCTTGTTACTTCACTTCATTTCTTTGTTCTCCGTTACTTTCGCTTTTCTACTGCTTTTCTTTTTTACTTTCGTTGACTCGTAAGAAGAAACTAAAATCCTAGAGAAACGGTGTATCGAAGATGGCTAACGTTATCCATTAGATTGAGACGTTAAACGTTGACTGAGTTCAACTTAAAGTGTCTTTGTTTTCTATTCTTTTTGATTGGTAATTGTCGAGTTGTTGATGCACACACACTTCGTTCATTTCATTTCATTTCATTTTATATTCGCTCATTTCGCGTATTTTGATGTATTCGCTTGTTTTGCGATCATAAACTAAATTGAATGTGCACACGAAATGAAGATGTCTGATAAAAAATTGAAACTAAAAAGTAGTTTTGATGCAAAGAAGAGTAGTAAGCCGAGCATTGGTTGCCGTTGTTCGGAGGAGAGTTGAGACAGAAGAAGAAATGAGAACAAACAGTGAACAGTGAAGTGAAATGTGCATCTTTTTCGTTTGCAAACCATTAGACATGTAATGTTTAATATATTTCTCATTTTATTTTCTATTTGTGCTTGTGCTGCTTTAAAATTGAAAATTTACTCTTCTTTCGTTTGCATTGCTTCTCGTAATACAAAACATATCTTATTTCTGTTCGTGTGTCTCTATCCACGCTATTTGTATACTTTGTTTTCTTAAAAAGTATTTTTTACTTTTTTTGCAAAAAAATAACTTATTTACGAGCTTTGAGAAGAGTAGAACTTATTTACTATTTTCAACGATTTTCAGAATTCAGTTATGCTTCTCTTCTCCGTTTTTCGTTTTCTTACTTTTCTTGCACCACTTTTTTCCAGCTTCTTTATTATTTCTATTTTTCTGCAAACAAAGTAATAGAAAATAAGAAATAAGAAGAAATATTGTTATATGTTCTTATTCTGTGCATATAGTTTGCAGTGAATTCAGTCGACGCAATAAAAAAGTAGAAATTGCAAAGAAAAAAGTGAATACAAAATGATTCGTTATTATTAAAATGCTAAGACATTATTATTTGTAGTTTAGTTTAGTTTAACTTTTTTTGCTGTTTTTTGCTTTTACTTTTTGTTTCGTATTTGAAAATTTATTACGACTACAATTGAATCGCAATTATGTAGCCGAGAATATGTCGCTGTTTCGCAGGAGTTTGCTTGAAATGTTTTTATGAGAAGTATAAAAGGCAGGCAACACAAAAGACAAATAAATGCGAATGTAAGAGAAGGCAAAGAAAGAAGATTTGCAGAGCAACATTTTCTTCTCGACGACCGATAATACAAACCTTTGGCAGTAGTCGTCGTCGCATACATATAAAAAGCAATGGTCTTTGTATACATATATATATACACACAATATATATACGGTGTGTGCTTTCTTTTACTTGTCTACGTAACTATGGCGACTAAAATATGAATTTTACTTGAGACTACTTGCAATACCTTTTATTTTTTCGTTGTATGTTATATTTTGTCTGATTTACGATTGAAAGGCGAATATAAAGAGAATGCAGCTCGAAATTGCAGTGAATACATTGTGTGAGAAACTGTATACACATTATACACGTTTTAGTGATGTATACACTGAACACATAGACACACGTAGTGTACACAGAGACGGAGACTAGTGTCGAAAGTATCGAATACTTTTATTCTACAATTCGCAAATCTTAACCGATTTTTGTTTCTTACGTTTATTTCATACGCCTTTCTTTTACTTTGCATTTCGCAACGAAAATCTTTTATACGTTTTCTTTGCTTTTATGTTCGCATCTCTTCGCGCTTCACTTTCTATTTGTTTGATAACACTTCTTTTTTATAACACTTTCGTTCTTATTTTCTCTCTATTTTTGTGTTTCCATGAATTTCGAGAGAACACAACTCGGATGCAAACATCGCTTCTTATTCTTGTTGTTGGTTCTTCTGTTTTTTGCTTTTTTATTATCTACGATATTTCGTCGCTGTTTCTTCGCTTCGAAGAAATATGAAAGTAAGCGACAACACACTACACACCACTACATTTCAATTCGTTTCGATTTTTGTTGAATGTTCACAAGTTTTTAGGAAACAAAAGACGACACATATTCGATGCGTCAAAACAATGTTTGCAAAGCATTCATTCATTCATTGTTTTCATGTAGTTGCAATCGCAGCCTCTGAACACAAACGAGTGCATTCGACGTTTGCAAATCGCAGACTGATTTCGAAATGCATGCTAACTTTCTTTGCTTCTGTTTCCATACAAAAACAAGTAAAATTGTTATCGAAATTAAGAAAACAAGAGAAACAAAGTTATTTCACTCACTGTATTCGCGTCGAATTGCGAATTTACTTTTTCTTTTGCTTTCGACTCTGTTTTTGCGTCGAGAAAGAGAAACTAAAGAAGAGAGATGTGAGCAGAAAAATCAGTGTGTTTGGAAAAGAGTAATTGAGAAGTAAAGCAGTTTGAATTGAGTTTGAATAGTGATGAGAAGGTGAACGCATAGAACCAATGGACGCTAAGATTTTGCACTCACTTAACACGTTTAATATTTAAAATAGTCGCTAATTTAGATTTTACTTATTCAAAGCCGTCGACGAATTCGTTTTCTTGCTTTTCTTGCGTGAATTATTCATTTTTGTATCGAATGCCTTAAATGCCTCTTTTCGGCTTGAGCGAATACTCGCGAAGATGAACAACCGACGGCTCTCGGCGACGATCGCGTGTTAAGTAATATTCGCGTTCGCAGTGCGTGCACGAAACTGTTGCAAAAGTAACGAAAGCATTTGTCGCACACTCGTCTTTTAATATCGCATTTCATATTTGGCGTTTTTGTGTAAAATATATGCGAATATGTGAAATATGAATTGCGAATTATGCGCTCGATTCTTGTCGAATTGTTGCGAAATAATTCACTCGACGTTTTAAAAGCGCTTAAACTTCTCATTGAATGTACGTGTATGCGTCGACAAATGCAAAAATGATTTCATGACGACTGCAACAGCGTTTCATATTGTGTTTCATTCGAGATGAATAATTTATGCATTTCGATGTGATTTTAATTCAATTGTTGCTTTTTAAAAAACGAAATGTAGACAAGTTATTTGCATGTTTCTGTCATGTTGTTTAACGAACGATGAAAGTTACTTTTTCATTGTGTGCAAATATTCATAATTGCAATCGATTGCATTTGTGATTAATGATTAAACGCAGTAATTGAGACATAACATGTATCGCGTGTTATTTGTGTTCTTTCTTTGTGTCCATCTTTTTGTTGGACAACGAAATGAAAGAATAAAGTAGACGAGAGGTTGAATTAAAAAAGAAGTGAAATAAGAAATGTGCAATAAGTTTAGTAGACATGAAAGAATGGAAATAAGAATGATTTTGATTTTTATTTATTTCTCGCTACTTTTTTTCTAGTCGAATAGTTGTCTAGAAAAGTGCGAAATGTACGCATCTTTATTTTTCTTAGCAGCACTGCACTTTTATACTTGTTTCTTGACGAGTGTTGTTTTCCTTTCGCAGAAAGAGACAAAAGAAAAGCAGAAAGCGAATGGAAACGAAGAGTGAAAGTGAGAGAATTTCGAAGAAGCAACACGTTAAGTGAATAGAAGAGAGAGAAGAGAGAGTAGAGTTTTTCGGACTGCGGAAAGTGGATGAAGAATAAGTGAGAACAAGTGGCTGTCTAAGATCATCAACAACTCAATCAAATCGTTTTCGTTGCTTCTGTTCATTTATATTTGCAACACGTTTCAGGTGAGTTATACGCACTATGCATTGTATTCATATATATTGTAAGAGTAAACTTAATGAGTAGGGAATTGAGAACGCTATCCGATCTTGCCTTTCATTTCTCGTTAAATTAAATCAATTTGAATTGCACCGTTAAAATTAAGTTCTTCTTTGAAACATTTCTTTTCGTAAGAATTTTGTTACGAAATTTTGTTCGTTACATTCAACGCTTAAGTGAAACAATTACGTGCGACACTACTTTTGACAGGCAAAATGCTCTTCAATTTCAATTGTTTATTAATTTAAAATTAACTTTTTTGAGATTTGCGACGAGAAGTGACACAAGCCTTTGAAATATGCGAATCTCTGAAATGAATGCAATTAGAAACGATCTACTTTCGTGTCGGAACTGTGATCATTTATCAGTGATTTATTGTCAAGCATTTTGCAAATGAAATGCGCGCAATTAAAGTTTGATTCCGTTTTACGGCTCTTAAAAACAATAACAAAGAAAATGTAATTTAGTGTCGCTTATAAAAAACTCAAATATTGTCGCAATTAAAATGTATTCGTTCAGAAAGCGCATTAGAAAGTTATAAAAACAATTGCGGTTGCGATTCTTAACGAATGAACTATTCAAAACGTAAGTACATGTGAACAGTAAGAGTGTTCATTTCATTCAGTGCGCGTTTTGTTTAATGTTTGCGAAGTGAGAATCATTGCGGCAACAAAAACAATGCAACTTTGAAAAGGTAAGAAATTATTATCAACATTTACATCGCTGCTCTTGAAGTGTTAATAGAATGAAGCGCGTAATGCGCAATAATATTGAAATACACATTATACATTATTTGGGTTTTGCCGTTGCTTTCATGCGATAAAATGAATGTCCGCATCCATTGCATATTGAACGTTAACGGTTCGCGTTTTCGTGCATAAAACGTTTTGTGTGCAAAGATCGCATCGAACGCACACAGTATGTTTACACTGTGTACATGCGATTTATACCGGCGTTATAATCTTATTGTTTCACTATCTTGCGTTGCCTTTCTCTCCACATCTTTTTGTGAATTGAAAAAAATGAATAACAAAATTTTGCACTCGAATATGATTTACAGTAACAATGCATGTCTTAAAGCGATATTTGAAAGCGAATTTTGCTGTTGACAACGAAAATAGAGGCGAATTGTATACACGGGCAATGAGAATGCAGTTGCTATTTGTTTGCTTCGCGAATCTTATTATAAAGAAAAGTCAGCAGTGAAAAATAAATTGTTACATTTTCGCAAAACAAACTGTATTTGTGCCCGTAAAGCATGTAAACTCCTCATACTATTAGGCAGTAGCACGCATCGCTATTTTTCTATTTTAAAAACAGCAAGTTTCCATAAAAATTAAAGTGCCTTTTAAAAGATGCGAAATTAAAAAATATTTCGCATGTTTGATATACAAAGATTAGTGTTATTTTTTCTTTCTTTTCATCGTTTCGTTTGCCAATAACTTTCGTCAATATTTTTTGTCCACAAAAAACTATTATTATTTCTGTAATTGATTCAATGCAACTGTTTGAATTGTGTTCTTTGAATCGCGTTCGCATTCGTTTACTTTACGTTTCAAGTTTGATTTCTTGCGTTATTCGCCTGCTTTAAGATAATAATGAATTGTGAAATGGATCACTGATCGTTTCGCTGTGCCAAACAAAGATGGTGACATTTTGGTTCGTTGCAAAGCGAACGTTTGCAAAGCAGCTAAATGTAGGTGTGTGGTGCATGTGTTGCTCTTGTTGCTGTCATCTCGACGAGTTGCAATCTGCGAACAAAGGAATTAATGAATTATTTAGTATTTATTGTTGTGATTATCAGCGAACGTTCGTAATTCATTCTCGGGACGTTTCGAATGAGAAAATATTTGCAACGACAATTTGTAAACCAGAAGAGTTACGATAATTGGAACAATGAGTGTTCGCTTGCGGAGTGCTTGCAGGATTGAACCCGAAAGTGCTTTTCGGCGCGTACTGTGCATCTGAAATCACATTTTGGCTTTTCTTTTATTGCATCTCTGATCGCGAGTAATAATAGTCGCTGTAGAACAGAGTAACGGAGAGGAGACGAGTAGTGAAAGCGGAGAACATTTGAGTCGTGAATGAAATTGAATGAGAAAGCGGAGAGGAGGCGAAGGAGAGCAGCACGACGCTCACAGCCCACCTGTCCTCTCTTCTCTTCGCATTCGCAGCGTCCGATTATCCGAAGGGACGCTTTACTGCGGAGCACACAGAGACTCACACTTTTCTCCTCTTTTCAGTTTCTCATCTCAATTGGTGCTCGCATAAATGTGACTCATCGCATTGCGAAGAGAAAAGACCGTTCTTAAGCCATTGATTGAACATTGTGTGCACACTTTGTCGCGTCCTGCATCTCTGCTGCTCCGAGAGCCGCACTGTTCATCCTTAGCTCGCGCGCCCTTTTCATAAAAGATGACTCACACAAAGCGTCGAGATTCGGAGATTACTCTCTGTGTGCCTGTGTCTGCTCTCTTCTTTCTCCTCACATTTTGAGAAAATGTAATATCGCTGCGAAACGAGTGCCGTGTGTGCGTGTGCATCGCGAGTGCCTCGAGAGCAGAAACGAATGCAACTTCTGTTCTCTTCTCGCGTGAGACGTACCGACGGGGGTTCACGGGGCACAAAACCCTACTAGAATATCTACTTTTTGGATTTTGCATTTTCGTTATGTTTTAGATGCAAGATCTGATTTGGCGATTTGCGATTTGCGATCCGCTCTCGCCTTTCAATGCATTAGTGCAGCTTCGATTTGAGCTCATCTCTCATCAAAATTGCTCGCAAAAAGGATGCACTTTAAAAATATCAAATTTGTCGTCTTTAATATGTTTCTGATACTTAAATTCTCGTTATTCGTTTGCAATGTTGTTGCAAGCAGCAAGCGTACCTATTTTCGTCAAACAATCAAATTAGTATTGCTTCTTCAAATATGTATTCTTGTGTATTTTCTGTAGAAACGCAAATCTTCTTTGCGAACTCATCGAATCAGCGTTACATTATTTTCTTTGAGTTCTTTTTTTGTTATTCTTTTTCTTCGAGCAAAGAAAAGACGAGAAAATAGTGAAGTGATGCGTCGAATATTGGAGCACACGATGAACACTGCCAACAATATACTTTGGATCTCATATTGAGTATACATTAGCGACACATTTTGCTGAAAAACACGTCGCATGTTGAGCATAATGTTTACAATATGTGTATCACATCTAGTATGCACGTGTATTACATTGATACATGTATATGTATGAATTCGTATGCGATTTATCTGTTTTCGTCTAAAACCTACTTTACTTTAGCTCTGAGCCTAAAATCAGCTTAGATTTAGATTTTTATTATCATTATACATCGACGTATACTTTGTCTATATATTGTGTTCAAACGAAGGTAGTTGTCTTGTATCGCTGAGTACATGTTACATATTTCATCGCTTATTCTGTGTATGTTGGAGATATGTATGCGCGCTTTTGCTGATTTCATTTTTCGTGTTTTCCTTTCATTTTTTTCATCTCTGGACGTCTTTGCATTCAACAACGTTATATATGTGCACTTATTTCTAATGCAACCTTTTCTTTATTCGATGCATTCTCGAAGAAAAGCCTGATAACTTTTATTTTGCCCTGAAGTGTAGTTTATGCTTAGTTTTGCACAAAAGAATATGTATTGCATTTTTGATGTTTCGAAGTACGCTTTAAGACGGCATAAAGAGAAGTGAGCACTTTTTACATTTCATTTCTCTTCTCTCGTCTCTTTTCATTACATTTAAATATCGTTTCTTCTTTCTATTCGAAAAGATGAAATATGTTTTATAGTTTTTAATTTTGTTACTCTTACAAATATAGCTCGCATTTTCAATGCATTTTGTATTCGAAGAAAAAATGAAAGAAAAGAACTGTGATTGTTTCGGTTGAGAACAGAAACACATTAATTTTATTATTATTATTTTAATAAAAAAGTGAATACTTATGCGTTAATGTTTATGTATTTGTTTTTTTCGATTTGTAACATTGAGCGAATCAATAGCGGACATTTCAATATTAAAAGTAACTTACTTGCATAATAATCACTTTATGTATTATTAATTTAACGCTATTTTTATACTATTTGTATTGAATTGAGTCTCTTAAAAGTCTTATGTTTAATCTTTTAAGACTCGAAGACTCGTAGGCAAACTTTTATTTTGCTTTTGTTTTTTGCAGAGACAAATGCTTGACTTTATGTATTATACATTATTATGTAATAATAACAATAATAAGAGTGTTCATATTCTATTCTTTCTAAAACTTCTAATGTATTAGTCGTGCAAACAATGTGCAAAAAGCTTTAAATTGCATCGCTCTTGTTTAGCTTTTGATACTTGTTTTCTAAGCTTATGTGTAATAAAAGACTTATTGTTTGTTAGACAGAAAGAAGAGTACAACAAGAGCTGCAAAAGTAGATGTGCGTAGCTGTAAAAAACACATATGATCGTTGAAATAAAAAGCAAAAAAGATCAGACTGCGAACAACAACAATCTGTTGCTCTCACTAAATATGTCTTCGAATTGTCGCTTTATTCTTTTGTTCCTTTTTTTGGCACTGAACGAACATAAGCAAGAGATGAAAAATGTAAACGTCTCATTGTTTGTTGCAACACTCGAAAACAATGATAAAAGTTGAGAAACAAAACGTCACAACAACTAGAGCAGACATGTCTCACTCTTTTCTCATTTATTCTTGCACTTTCTTTGATGCAACGAAAGCATTACAGAGACTTAATGTAAAGTTGAATTGTGCTTAAGAATTTACACTTTCAATTTGCACTTCACTTTCAGTGACATATTTAAACGACTCTTAAGTGTTTCAATTAAACGATGCAAATTGAGTGCACGATTAGATTAGAACTCTAATTTGTAAGTTTATTATTCGCGTTGGCGTTGAAATTGTCGCATAAATTTGGTATGAGTCTGTAAAGTGTGTTCGAGTGTTGCACATGTAGTAAATTATTGTTGCTTAGTTTGTGTTTAATTCACAGTTGTTCAGAGTGCGATGTGTTCATTGATTAACGTTTGTATTCATGTATCGAAGCGAAAGTGAATCGAATTCTGTGTGCCATGAAAATGTTGTTCAATTGCGGTGCTTTTATACGGAAAAGTTTTCGAAAAGAAATAAAAAGTGTTTTTGGATTTGTTTTGTCGAAATACAGCAGACAGACAACACTGTACACTGCACTAAAGTAACTGTAATTCGATATTACACTTCATTGAATGTTAGAAGAACACAAACCATTCGCATTACGTTTCATAAAACTTTGCTCTTTGTGTCTGTTCTCAATTTGTGAATTACTCAAAAAAGGGTGTTTTCTTTTTAATGTAATTAGTACGTCTGTTTCGCTTTCACAACAATTAATATCTCGTTGCTTTCAATCGTTGCCATTAAATCGTGAGAATTGCAACTTCAAATGACTTGTTTCGCAGTCAATTTATTTACGAAGGAAACGCCGCACAAAAGAACACACAATTAAAGCAGACGCGCGAAACACGTGCACACTGCTAACGCTTTTGTATAGGTGCCCCGTCGATGGTATTTTAAGCTACGGTTGCGATGTGGCAGCACTCTGTTCGCAACGCAGTCGTTGCATACGTCTTTGTTCACATCTTCTGCGCCTCTAAAGACTCTTCGCTGTTGAACGCAGCCAACGAACACTTCGCGACATCTCGAATTCGCTTTTCAAAGAATCTTTCTTCATTTTCTTCACATCTGTGTACCAAATAAATTTCCATATTCATTTTACGTATCATTTTTTATTGAGAACATTTAAGAGAAGATTTTCGAGATTTTTGGTTATGATATCAATTCAACACTTTTTTCTTCTCCTTCTTCTAAGTTTGTGATTAAATGATAAGGCAACAGAATCAATCAACGCAATTGTTTATTAACTGATAGCTTTGTTTGTTTGCATATTCCTCTGCCTTCTTCACTGAATCTGAACCATTCTCGGTCTTTATCGAAGATTGTTCTTTGTTAATTTTGTATAGCTTTACTTTAAAAATCGAAACACAGAATCGAAGTAAAAGTAATTTAAAAGCTGGCGAATTATTAGTAAAGTTTTGAAAGCCGCTTTCGGGTATGAAATGGAAAATTACATTTTTCGTTGTAAAAGTAAACTTTAAGCGAACACTAAATAGTAAAGAGGAGAGAAAGAGTGGAAAAGAGAGATGCAGCGAAAGAAGACGAGTTATGTGTGTTGTGAACAGAAAGGGTTAAAAGCAGCCGTAAGTTAGTTGTGCGCGAATATGAATGCACAGCAAGAAGAGGGGTCGAACTGCATCTCAAACGAACTTGTCGTCCGTGTTTCTCCTGATTTGATGGCGATTTGCTTTCAATAAAATCGTTGAACATTTGCGTTCGTGAGCAATTGCAGTTGTAAGTATTATTACGAATAATACTTTGCATTAATTTGTTTATTGTCTTTATTTACGAATACTGAAGCGATGAGTGCTAAATCGCGACCATTTTCTGTGTTCACAAACAAAGCACATTTCATATGTACACGAAATGAAGAGAGTTTAGTTGCTTTAAAGTTTGCTTTCTCGTCTCTGCAGTGAAACACAGTTTCTACAGTTTCTCTTGTTTTAAAAGGCATCGATTTTTCTCGAAGGGAAAGACAATTTTCGCATATTTTTGAAGTTGAATTTGTTTTTGGAAGCAAAGAGTTGAAGTATTACTTGAAGCAGAATGAAAGGGTTGCGGAGAAGAGCGGAGCAGAGATGAGTTCAGTCGATGTGTGCACTGCCTTTCGTTTACAGAAGCGTTCGCTTTTAGGCTTCGAAATTCGTTGCAAAGTTAGATAAGAGACTGATTTCATGTGAACGCACCTTTGTACGCACTTTTATAGAGCTTTCTTTGCTCGGCGAAACTTTGCTCGCAAACATCGCTCATAATTTTGCATATTCTTCAATTTTAGCAAACATTGCTGCGAGTTTGACTGTTAATTGCGTTTTCGCTGATCTCATGTCGCCGTTTTCGTCTTTCTACTCTCATCTCATCGCTTTGCGACAAACAAAGTGATTGACGCACCATTCCACACTTAATACTGAATTATATGTCGATTTTGGTACGAAACGAGTCTTGTTATTGTTATTCAATTAATTTCTAATCACAAATCGATTTTTGAGCACGTCCTTCATATTTACTTTGCAGTTATTTTCGTCGACGATTATTCCTGTTCACAATATGTTCATTTTTTATTTGGTCATACTCTCCATTAATCTGTTTAATTGAAACTATTTGTTTTGCTAAGTATTCTAGTGTTTCGGTTACAAAATGGTTTCTGTTTTTCTGATGTTGAAGAACAAATGGGGAAAGAAGTGCGGTAACAGTTGTAATCATATTTTGAACTTGATTATCACAATTGCTGTGGGAGAGGTGTCAAGTGTGCAAAGTAATGATTGAGGTAAACAACAAATAACATCTTTGGTTTGTGGTCAAATATGTACTTTTGTTGCTAATTGCCGTCTACGACCACACATGTACTATCGCAATATTTTCACTGCAGCCATGTCCATTATTCCTCAATTACGTGGTATTTGAAATAAATGTTCTATTCTTGAAAATATTTGAAGCAATCTGAATTTCCAAACGTTGTTTGTAAACGTGGTTTACTCGCAGAATAAAAGGATGAGAATTTTCACCGCTGAAAGGTTTTCTGTTGAAATTCACTAATAACATGAAATTGAAAAGTAATGCGCGTTAGAAATTATATTAAATTTTGATTTCGTTTTTGAAAAGTATGTTTTCGCAGAAATTTTCAAAAACACTTTTCAAAAAATATCGCATTTTTCCTTTGAAAAAAGATTTTTGTGAACAAACAGTGAAATAGTGAAATGTTTGCGAATTTTTGGCTAAATTTTTAGTTTGAAAGTGAATCGCAAGAAAACACACGAATTAAAATGGATGTTGGCTATTTTTCAATAATATTGTGTACAAATGAACGTAAATGTCATTGAATACAAGAAATGTTTACAATGTGTTGTTTCGCGTGATTCCTTTATTCATTCACAAACGGCAACTTTTGTGAATAACACTTGTGTTGTTGTAACGTTTACACATTCGTTTTCATATGAAATTAATTCAATGGCATTGCATTCGTATGCATCCGTTCGGTGAATCTATTCGCGATTCATTGCTGTTCGTGAATCGGTGTGAAAAGTG
>NCKV01000383.1:0-18851 GCA_003675905.2 Leptotrombidium deliense
GTACATTGTTTTACATCTGATAAACCGCTTTCACATTGAGTGTAATTTCCGTTGAACTTCAACTGCGAACTCAGCTTCCAAGTTAAAAGCATCATCAATAAATGTGAATGTTCTCAATTCGCGCACACAGTTCGATGGTGAAATGGTGAGTTCGAGTGAAACTCGAACAGTGCTAAAACCGATTGTGAGGAGGCGCGTCTTTCGAAGTTCAAACTATTAATTAAATTGTAATGTAATTTGGTTCATTTTAATTAAACTTTACTGTCTCTTATTACTTCATTAGCAAAAATTTCGATGACAAATTCATAATTAATAGTTAGTTAACGATAACCTGTGTGCTTAATTGCGTTAATTTTTTTAATGAGAATAAGCCGGTTTAGAAAAACGGGATAAAATTATTACATTTTGCCGTTAACTGCTTATGATTAATTTGCTTCTTGTCTTCATTCATATTTATTGTTCAATTTTTAACTGATAAATTGTTTATGTGTATTACTTTTTAACAATGAAAAATATTTTAGTGAAATAAATTTACTGTCTACATATTACGACTTATTCGTCTGTATGTAACCAAGTACATAATAAGCAAACATTTACATGTCACAAGTTGATGGAAAATATGTTTTCCATATAAGTTTTATATTCAACAACGAAGTTTTGACAGCTTGCAATTCAGCTGACTTTCAGTGACTGTAAATAGTAACACAACTACAGAACACATTTATGAATGTTGTGCATCAAACAAACGTTTCACTTCCAGAATCAATTTGTCTGTTAACTTTTGCGTTACACAAAAATGACGTTTGAATTGTTGACCAGTTTGTCCAGCGTTGCGGTAAGTGTTAATTTTATTTTATTGTTAATTTGGAGAAGTTAATGGGTGCAGTGTGCATTAGTGACTTGTCAGAAATTATTCTTTAACATTAATACTTTCTCTTGAGAAAAAAATTGACATGGAAATTTTTGTAAAACAATAATACTTTTCGTACTGTTGGAATTGACCGACATTTCGGTATAACCGAAACAGACCTCTTTTCAAAATGAAGTGTTAATGTTCATTTTCGATAAATGCAAGTTTAAATTAAGATAAATTTTTGTATAAATTTGAATCGCAAAATGCAGTTAAACATGTAAGTTAAGAGAACATTTGGGAAGACAACTTCTTGACTTTAAATTTCAAGGCGTTTTCGCAGTTTTTGATTTTAATGATGCAAATTACAGTTTTCACTGCATTAATATATTTTAGGTAACATTAATGTACCTGTTTAACATAAACGTGGGAACAGCGGTATTGGCGATGCCCATTGCATTTCAACAAACAGGATGGTTATTGAGTACATTCATACTGACAATCATCTGTTTTATCAGGTTTTTATTAGAGTAGATTGAGCAGAGTAAATTCTAAGTTTTTCTCAGTTTTGTGACTGTTACTTTTCAAATTGAATGTGTATCGATTGCAAATGCTGTGTCATACTTGATGAAAACTAAACCAGAATTATTCAATGACGGATTAGTGGAGAAGCCACAAGAAGAAGATGACACTTCTGTTGCTATAACTAACGAAGAAATTTTGGAAGAAAAACCACAAGAAGAAGATGACACTTCTGTTGCTACAACTAATGAAGAAATTTTGGAAGAAAAAGCACAAGAAGCCGACGAGAGCTCTGCAGTTGTGATTAAAGAAGATATTTCAGAGCGTACTGCAGTAAAAGAGTCTCAAATTACTTATGGAACTGTGAAGTCGATGGAAACAGCAGAATCCAATATCGAAGAGAAGAGTGAAGATATTTTTGAGATGAGGCAATCGTTTGACTTGACTGATGTTGCAGATTTATTTCTCGAAAAGTTTGGACGAATCATTTTTCAAACACTTACGTGTATTTATTTATATGGCACTGTTTCTCTGTTTTGTGCTGTAATCAGCATGACTTTGTGTGACATGAGTTGGTAAGCAATACAAAGTTTGCAATTAAACAGACATTAAGTTTTATATTCACTTTCTCAGTACTTTTAAACATATAAACCCAGCCATTGCTCTCACCGATTCAGACCCTTGTTGGCATTCAATGGGAATCACTCGTGGACAATCATACCGTGTTTTCGTCTTAATCGTATTTTTGGCTCTCGGACCGTTCACCTTTTGCAAAATTGAAAATACTCTGCTTTTCCAAGTATTCTCATCTTTATTCCGAATTACAGGTAAAAAGTTGAGTAACAATGTTTTAAACTTCTAATTTGTGGTGAAGTTTTTGTTGTAATGATATCGTTGACAATTACTTCAATGGTCACCGGAAAAGCAGAAGGAGCTCCAGTTATGGCTAATATTTGGAGTGTACCAAGTTTGATTGGAATTGCCATTTATGGATTCATTTGTCAACATGCATTTCCTAGTGTAATTTCTTCCATTTCAAACAAGAAACATCTGATGTGGTCAACATTCGCTGGTTATTTACTAATACTGTCGTTTTACTTTCTACTCAGCTACACTGCAATATTCACGTTTCCATACTTGAAAGATGTTTATACATTAAATTTCATGAACAACAGGTGCAAGCAATGTTTTCCATTGATTTCAGCGTTAATTTTGTTTTGATTTTGCAGATGTGATGAAAACGAATATTCTGTGATTCCAAGAGTGATGTTTCTCGAACTGCTGATTCCTTTGTATCCTGTCATTGCGTTCAGCACTAATTTGCAGATCAATTCAATTACTTTGAAGAATAGTTTGCTTTCATTGCTCACTTCGTGTTCAGATCCATGTCAAACAGAAGCAACAGCAACATTTAACCAGAAAGTAGTCCTTCCATTGCTGGCTGTTATTCCCCCGTTTGTGATCGCAATGATAACAACTGATATGGTAATGTTGATCAGTGTAGTCGGAATTTACGCAGGATTGTTGGCTCAATGCGTAATTCCATCGATGTTGTTGATTAGTTCAAGAAAAACAGTAAACATTTATTGTGAGAAGAATGAAGAATTCCAGAATTTGATGAATGCTCCGAATAAATATAAATCACCGTTTTCGCACCCTGCTGTTTTGTACTTCATGTTCATTTGGAGTTTATTATGTATTGTCTGCATAACAGTAGCGCTTATCTTGTGATTTATTACTGTTTAAAATATTTGTGATCATTGCTAAGTTGTCTGATTTTCAAGCCTTGAATTTTATTTATTACAGATTTTAAATATGATTAAATGTACGCGACGCACTTAAACGTGACTTGAACTTGTTTAAATGTAAATGTACTTTCATACGCAACATGTCTATTTGTTCATTTACATTTCACGTGAAATTGGTTTGATTAATTTGCATGAAAATCTTGAAAATTGAATATAAGGTTCTGAACATAAAGATTTGAAGATACTCATCAATTTTAACATTAGCTTCAGTGGGAAAATGATGCGGATCTGCACAACTTTATGTTCACAACTGTACAACCTTCCAACTTGCGATCTGAAAAAGTTACATACAAAAAATACGTTTTGTAATCATTGGAGAATAAGTTACTGAGTTTACCACAGCATTGGTCAATTTTCGCAATGTTACTGTTGCATTACCTTCAATTGGAAAAGAACAAAATAAGACCGGAGGCAAAAAATGAGGCAAGAACGAGTTTTAGACGTCACTCGAGAGTGCCGAGTGCATGTGAGGAACGAGTGAGCAGTACAGAATCAGCTGCGGTTGCAGGTTCAGTTCAATTTGTGAACTTCAGAAGTGAAATGGTAAACAATTGATTAACCGGATATTACAATTACAATGAGTTCTAAGTCTCAACAAACCTACAACATTGCGGTAAGCATTTTTTGTTTGACAATAGATTTGCTGAATTTTGAGGCTTGTGAGGTGCGCTTAAGATGTATTTACCGAAGCTTAGGTATTCGATAAAGAAAGCAGTGTAAAGCATTTACGTCCTTTTTCCTTGAATTACGTTTGCGTTAATTCGAATTTCGAATTAAGCTTTCACTCTGTTTGTTCGTAATCAACTTTTCAATCGGACGTAACAAAATCAACACATTTCACTGAAAACTTGATATATCGGAAATTTTCGCACTTTACACTTTATGTCCGGTGATCAAAGTAATTTAAATTTATAATTTTCACTTATGTGAAAAAACATTGTAAACGATCTGAAGGACTTGTATCTATTAACATCAAAATATTATTAGACTGCGCAAATTTTCTTGTTCAATATCAATGTGGGCACCGCAGTTCTGGCACTTCCGTACTCTTTCACAGAGACAGGATGGATTCTGAGCACTCCGATTATTTTGATAATATGCCTAATCAGGTATTTTAAACTATTCACTATTAGTTCGTAAAGTTTTTTATTTCTAGTTACGCAACTTTCACGTTTGTCATTGAATCGATGGCCATTGCCAACGGTATAATAAAAATGGATGCTAAGGATAATCTGGATGAAATCGAAAATGAAGAAGAAACAAATGAAGACTTATGTTCAGCCACTGCAGAAATCGAAAATAAATTTCTAGCTGATGAAGACGATGAAACACTTACTGTGTTGTCTTCTGTTTCATCGGTAAGCGATCGACAAACTGATTATGGAACTGTGGACATTTATGACGAATCAGATGTTTACGAGATCACAGAACATGCCGAATTGGGTAGGATTGCCAAAATGGTTATGAAAAGGGAAGGAGTTATCTTTTTTTACATCTGTATGTGTGTCTATTTGTATGGAGACTTGTCTGTGTATTGCACCGCAATCAGTAGAACTTTGCGAGATTTCACTTGGTACGTACCTCCCTTTCCCAATTTAACATTACACTTCACTTTTTCTTACAGTACAATTCAGCCGATATTGCATAATGAGACACTTACTGAGATGGATCCTTGTTGGCAATCTTTTCGGGTCTCACGAATGTTTGCTTATCGACTTTATGTATTTGGCACTATCTTGGTTCTCGGGCCATTCGTATTCTTTGATCTGCACAACACAAAATTTCTTCAGATATTCACTCTCTCGTTTCGATTATTAGGTAAATTAACAATCATCTCAAAAATTTTTACTCACTGCTAAATTTAGCGTTTACTGCATTTGTTACTTTAACTACTATTGCACTGGCCAAAGGAAACGGAGACGGAAGACCAGTTGAAGCAAATTTTAGCAACATTCCAAATTTTTTCGGTGTCGCAATATTCGCATTCATCAGTCATCAGGCGTTACCTTCAATAATTACACCCATAAAACAAAAGAAGCATCTGTTGAGCATCTCCTTGGTGAATTTTCTATTCATTGCAATATTTTATTTGTTAATTTGCTTTACGGGTGCATTTACATTTAATCACGTAAATGATGTTTATGCGCTGAATTTTGTTAGTCATAAGTAAGTTTATACCAGCACACTTATTCAATGATTGTAAATGATTTTATTTACAGACATTATTCATTGATACCAGAAGTACCTGTTCTCACATTTATTCTTCCGTTGTATCCATTGTTCACAATAAGCGCAAACTTTCCGATCAACGCAATCACATTAAGAAACAACTTAAAACTTCTGTTTACGTCTTCTTCGGAATCGTTTCACTCAACTTTTTGGTTTCAAAGGATTGCTTTTCCAATATTAACATTACTTCCGGTTTTTTGCATCGCAATTACAACATCAAACCTTGTTTGGTTGGTCAGCCTTGTCGGAAATTACACGGGAATTTTAATACAATGCGTGATTCCATCACTTATTTTAATATACGCAAGAAGACGAGTGAAGGAAATTTGCGAATCGAATCACCTTTTCGCACAATTCCTGAACACAGAAAACAAATACAAGTCTCCATTTGGATACAATGTGGTTATTTACTCCATATTAATCTGGTCAATAATTTGTCTTTGTTTAATTACTGCAAATCTTATTCTCTAAAAAATCTGTTAATTTATCGTCATATTACTGAATTGTTAATTTAATATACCGTTAAAAGTTTACCTCTTCCAATAGTGGAAGTAAAAGTTTTAATGTACATGACGTAATTTATCAGTTTGAAAGTGTTATTGAATATTAAATGAATCAATTCAACTCTTTAAATTCTTATTTCCCTTTTTTAATTTCAATAATCTTGTCATTGGAAAACGAGTTGTGCAAATTTAGTCACCTGATATCCCGAGGCACAATTAACGTTTCGCAAAATATGTCTGAGAACCTTCGAGTCTGGAACAGAATGATCTTTTTTAGTTATTGATTATCATATTCAAAAACAAGATGGATAACGGATCGTTTGAAACTTATAGTCTGCCGGTAAGCTGTTAATCGAAATCGACAGAAATGTTAAGTTTTGTGTGCTCGCATACTACAATTGTTTGCCGTATTTCAAATTGTATTTGAAGCAAGATTTTCATTAGGCATTTATTGTCAGTTACTCTACAAAAATGATTAACTCACACTAAAATGTTATTTTTAACGTACAATATTGAATTATAATTTTAGATCGGATTAGCATATGTATTTAACATTAATGTGGGCACCGGTATTCTCGCACTTCCTTATGCATTCGCGAACACTGGTTGGCTGTTGAGTGCAGCTACAATTACCATTGTTGTTCTATTCAGGTAAAATAAACTGAAATTTTAATGAATAGTTATTAGAGAAAGTAATATTTCATTCAGCTTTCTGACGTTCACATTTATAATTGAATCAATGTCAATCGCAAACGCAATTTTAAAGTTAAATTTATCGAGACAAAGACAAAGACGACGCGAAATCAAAATGCATTCGAATGAAGGCGAAGAGCAAACTGATGAAGTTAACGGTATATAAGTATTATTAAGAAAATTAATTTATTACAAATATTCAATTACAAAATTAGAAGAAGGTGACACCAAAAACGGATCATCGGATATTTCGGAAACAATAACATTTGAACGAAGCAGTTTGATAACGGAAAATGATTGCGACTCAATATATGAAATCACAGAAAATACAGAATTTGGCAAAATGGCTAAATTATTTCTGGACAGGAAAGGAATGATATTTTTCTACATTTGCATGTGTCTCTATTTATTTGGTGATCTCTGTATGGCTTGTGCTGCGATTGCGAAATCTTTACGTGATGTTAGTTGGTACGTTATTTAATTGTTCAAAAAGCATAAGCAATAAGAACGACTTCTCGATTACAGTTCGTATATTCCGGTACATTGTAATGCTTCAATAATGGAAACAGAACCTTGTTGGAAATCTGTGAACATTTCAAGATTGAATGCATATCGGATGTACAATGCATTCGTTTTGTTGACACTCGGTCCTTTCACATTTTTTAACATTCAAAAGTCAAAGTTTCTTCAGATTTTCACTTCAACATATAGAATTTCAGGTACACTTTAAAAAGAAATTATTTATTACATATAATTATTTGATTCTGTGTAGCATTCATTTTAATGATTATACTGACGACAATTGCTTTGATTCGAGGGGAAAGAGGAAGACACATTGCGCCAGCTAATGTTGACAATATTCCTCAATTCTTCGGAGTAGCAGTGCTCTCGTGTGTTTGTCAACAAGCACTTCCTTCAATAATTGTACCGATTAGGAATAAGAAATATCTTTTTCGATACGGATTCGCCACATTCTCGTCAATTTTATTATTTTATCTGCTCATTTGTTTTACAGCAATATTTGCGTTTCGACATTTGAGTGATGTGTACACGTCAACCTTCAGTGGCAGGAGGTGAGTGAATTCTAAACTAAAAAGTGACATCTTTTAATGATATTGCGTCAAACAGCTGCGGTGTACGAGTAGACACAAAGTTTCCTCAAGTGGCACTTTTCCAGATACTTATTCCCTTGTATCCTGTATTCACGCTCAGTGCCAATTTTACAATCAATTTGGTAACTTTAAACAACAATTTAAACACACTTTTCGCCTGGTCTTCATATTCATCGCAATCCTCGCAATTCATTCGCAAAGTATTCGTGCCTTTAATTGCACTTATACCACCAGTGGTAATTGCGTTGTCGACAAGTAATTTCGTATTGTTAGCTGGAATTGTCGGCAATTATACCGGAATATCGATGCAATTGCTTATTCCGTCAATTTTGTTGTTAAGTGCCAGGAAGCGGTTGAATACTATCTGTGAAAACGACGAATACTCTCGTCAACAATTAAATGCTCGCAATAAATATAAATTAAGTTTCACGTTTAATGTACTCGTGTACTTTGTACTCATTTGGTCTATTCTTTGTTTAGTGTTAGTAACGATTAAAATTATCATTTGAAAACCAAAAGAAGGATATTGTGAACAAAAGTACACGTAATGTAAATTTGGTGTTAACATTTACTGCGTCGCAATAAACTTGCGACTTCAATGTTTTTGAAGAGAAATGATAACAAAAATCATTTCAAAAATTGCATTAATTTATCAAATGTATTATCAAACAAACATTTTGTTGACAAAACACGTGTGTATTCATTACTGTACATTAATTCACTGCAACGCATTTGCGTTTATTTCGTTAATATGATTAAAAGTGATACAATCAAAGCTGTGTTTATGTTGGTGTTGAACTTTGGTTTGCCGCAATCAGGAACGATGAGTTTTGTGAATAGAGATGTCTTTTTTACGTAAAATATTAATTTGGGTGTAAATTTTAAGTAAAAATTGTAAAATTATTTTTTACAAAATGTCAAATAGTCGACAATCACTGTATGTGGGCAACATAAAGCACCACATTCACTTTCTAATTTAATTTTAATCAAAAATTCATGCACAAAAGTGTTATCCCAAATAACTACGAGTTTAAACATGTCAAGCGAAAACCACTAAATTTTAGAGCGGTTTTCCAATAGAAATAAGCGCATTTTGTTTTGGATGAATTTAAGTGATCAAAAATAATTTTTGGCACGCAGAAGTTTGTTGTTCAAGAAGTGAAAATATTTAATTTTTTACAACAATTTACGTAATTTACAGTATTTTACGCAGCTTATCTCTACCGCGTAATTTACGTAAACGTAAAAACGAAATCTCTATTTGCAAATATAATTTAACCCGAAAAATAAAATATATAATTTTACTGCTTCCTTCAATTCATGAAGACTCGACTTTAAATAAAAGATATAACTGTATTCTCTTTTGAGCGATGCAATGGATAACTGATTGTTTGAAACAAATCAACAGAAATTAGAAGAAGCTTTACTGATTTATTTAAAAAATTAGCAAATATTTACTTAAAGATTGGGAATAGATTTCCAATAATCAGCATAATTTACAACCGAATAAAGTTAGTTCATAAGTGCTATTCAAGACCTGTTTCTGTCACTGAAGACGTGAGTTAACTTTTTGTCAAATTATTTACATTTTAAAGTGACAAATGTGAATGAATCTCTGTTCAACGTTGTTCTTCAACTTTTCTGTTTCCGTGTTTCATGACTTAACTTTCGGCACTGTAAATCACTTAAAAAGTGAATCAATTAAACGGAAACGGAAAACAATTTTATTTACTCACCGCTGAATTTGAGTTAATTTGTTTTTGTGAAAAAACTTTAAAATATTTACGTATTTATTGATTTAATTGAAAATCCGATCCCTGCTAATCATAATCAAAACTATATGTACTGTGCTAACCAACGAAAACCTTCGCCATAACCCTGTCGCTTAAGCACACTACACATATACAATTCTAGCGGGCGCCCTGGCAATTCGGTCCTGCTGATTTTGCCCTTTCCAGTTGTTTGGCCATGCAATCCAAACCACGTCCTAATCTCTTCTTCACTAGCTGCTCCCGGTCTGTCAATTTTATTTCCAAGTATTAACACCGGACAATTGGCTAATTGTTCATCCGTTAACAAACTCTATTTAAAAATTAAATCATTTTCATTTCAAAATGAAACACGTGACTTACATCCAACTCCTCTTTTGATTCGACAAATCTTTCGCGGTCAAAGGCATCGATAAGAAATACAATTGCGTCCACAGCAGGAAAATAATCTTTCCACACACGTCGGGCTTGATGATGTCCTCCTAAGTCGAATGTTGTGAACCTAATGTTTCCTAACGACAATTCTTCTGAAGCTGTAGACCAAATAAGATTAATAGTTTCGCAAAATTAATCGATAGAAAAAGTGAGTGTCAAGCAGAAACATTCAAGCACTTACTGGGATGAAGTGTGGGCACAGGTTGTGCCATTCTATCATCTTTAAGCATATGAAGGAGAGTCGTTTTTCCGGCATTATCAAGGCCCAAAAATAACAATTTCCCACTCTTTTTGTACAATCCTGGAATATGGTTTGAATGTTAGACATTTGTGAGTCAATTAAAAAAGATCCTCTTACCCAAATATCCGAGAACACCCGAAAACCAGTCCCAAATAAACATTTTTGAGCAGAGTTTGCTGCAGTCGCAAGTTCCAAGGTGGAAAATATGACGTATCCTTTGGAAGGGACAATCTTTGCATTGCAAACATTACTCTTATTTGGTGTCCGTATTCCGCACATGAAACAAAAACCATGTTTCGGTCAATTATTCGCATCGCTGTTCAGGTTTGTTTTATTTTTCATTCAATTTCGTTGCTTTCTTATTTTTCGCTGCAAATAATTACGGTTTAAAAAGCAGTCAATGCTTCAAAGCTTATTAAATGAAGAAAGCACGTGTTTAAGGTCACCGCAGTTTGAGAATAATTATTGTGTTTTTCAGAATGAAATGTATTTACCTGCAAAATGGTCACTTTCACCGAGCAACACTTGCTTTTTTCACACATCAGCTGCGTTAGAAAAGAGACAATCTTCACGTTTCAAGAGAACAATTAAGAAAGACAATCCTTTAACATACGAACAAGCAAATCCAATGTATTCGATTGCAGTTCGAAAATCATGGAACTCTTGGAACACGAGCAATTTAGAAGGAGGTTTACGGAAAGCAGAAACTGCATTTGAAGATATGTTTATTCGCAAATTCATGTTCGGCACCTGGCATAAAATGTTTCTATCCGAAGTGATCATTAAAAGAAGAGCGAATTTAATAGTCATCGGTGGAATAATAAATCGGCAGGTTATGCAGAGAAAAATATATTTCTTGACTGGTTACACCGAAGAAATTTTGAGTTACCTTTTTAAGTGTCCTGTAAAAATAGAGTTACAAACTATTGCTGATAAAAGCGAAATGATTGTTAGATATGTATAATTTTTAAAGTATTAAAAATGTGTAATGTGTGTCACGTTTAGCTTTTTTTGGTAAATTCATACTGAGAATCTCACAGCAAGTGATTGACAACAGTATCAGCAGTGTTTCCATTATGGTTGCGTAAAATGGTAGAATTTGTGCGTCACACACATTTTTAGTTCAATTTAGTACAAAATTGAAGGTTTTATCGCAATTTTCGTGAATTTGAAATGTCAGTTTAGATCACAGTATACTTTGATTGATTTTATGTATATTCTATTTTGTATGCAATATTTCACATTCCTAGTCTGACTGTCTCTGATGTCTGCTGTAGAATCAGTAACCTTACTTTCGTTTTTATGGTGAAAGAAGAATGGAAATCAATTCACAAGAAAAGCAGAAATATTTAGTGTTCGCATGTTATTTGCCAAAGCACTTCTATCGATTGCAAATGAAAATAAAAACTACACTTGTGTAAAACAAGTTGTCTATTTCGTAATTTACGATATTTGAAGAATGCAGAATGATATTTCGTTATTTTCATTCGAAATGTTTTTTGTTAAAATAAACAATTTATTTTTGAATTACAGATTAGGACATAAAGTTATATGGCGCCTCATTAGTTGCTAATTTAAAAACTGGATAACAAACATTGTTTTCGAAAACGCACAGGTTTCGGTCACTTTCAAAAACCAAGTTTGCGTGTATTTATGAAATTTGAACGAATGAATAAAATTTTAGTAGATTGGCAGACACAATTCTCACTCGTAAACAACAAAACGTGCAACATCGCTGTTTTGGAATAAATAACGTGCTTTGAGCCATATTCGCCACCAGTAACTCGAAATTATCATTGAAAGTGATGCGATTGAACACATTATTTATTCTGAAAGTTTCAATTTGTTTTTCAATTTTCAAATGCATTGTTTTTGCATGATTCAAAAGATTACTGAATGCTTGTTTCCTGTAACACTCAACCCACATAAATTCGTGTTGTATAAACATTAGTGACTTTGACATTACTTGTCTTGTATGTCTTGTAGTACTTGTAATAAATGTCGAAAACTTATAATGAATATTTTTGCACACTGACTTAATTTGTATACAAAGGGTTTAATTATCATTTTAAGGTTGTTTAATGTGTAAACTGTGAGAATTGTGAGAGCACAGAAAAGTAGAAAAGAATGTTCACGTCCAATGTTAATGAAACAATGTCATTTACGACGGCATTGTTCTAACAGAAAAGTGTCGTTTCTTAAATTTTATTTTATCCTTTAATTGAGATTGCTAATGTTTGCAAATGTGTAATCAAAATTAAGAACATACATTACGTTGTGCATACATGTATATTTGAAATTTTTTCATTTTCTAAATGACTTTACACACTTAACCAAGAAACTTTGTTCTTAACTTGAACATGTAAACATGTAAATGTAGTCTCAATGGTTGCTAAATTTTCCTGTTGAGATCTTTGAAATGATTTGAATAGGTAAAATACAGGAAAACAAGTGTAAAAGAAAATTATTTTGAACGTAAAAAACGGTACTCAATGAAAATGGCAAATTGCACAACATGACGATTTTGTACAGTAACACAGTAGTCACAATTATTAATGTATTGACAGTTGTTTATTTGAAAATTACGTAAATGAATAGATAATGTCAGTTTAATAATATGTATTCAAAGGAAATAACAATTTCACTTTCACTTGCACAGTTTCGACAGTGAATAGGTGCAAAATTTGAATGTTTGTGTTGGATGAAGGAAAGAGTGTAGCTTGATTCCGGTCTCATTTACATAATTAACTTTCCAAATTCAACGGTCAGTGTTTTTCGGACAGAGTGACGCTGTTAATTTTAGTTTCAGAATTGTCGTTGCTTTCTCCAAATTGTCACAATCGGCGACCCAATTAGACAACAAAGGTTGAACTTCAGTAGCCCTCCTTTATTTAACAGTTGCTGGTCTGAGTGCGAAGTAAAGTACTTTGAAAGCTGTTGGTTAACTGTTTGCACCGCTTTCATTGGTGAGGAAAGCGAGTGAAGAACCGAATAGAACTCGAGGCGATCAGTGAGGCTGAAACGAGTTTCGAAAACGTCACTTTTCTGCAGTGCCGAACGAGAGTAGAAGGAGACTAGAACACAATCAGCTGCTATTACATTTGCACTGTCTATTTCGTATTGTGAACATTACGAAATGAATGGTCACTGTTCGGTCAATCGAAGAATAAAATGAATTCTAAATCACGGAGAGCATACAACGTCGCAGTGAGTACTTTTTATGTTATTTGCGGTTTTCTTGTTTCTAATCTTTTCGAAAACTCGTGTAACTCACGATTCTTCTTTTGTGCCCTCAACAAGATCGATGTCACTGCATCGCTCGCTTTTCAAAACTTCTCTTTCAAATTACACTTTCAGTGCTTTCTTTATTTGTGATTACTTTTTTTCGTGAATTTTGCCAAATTTATTATCTCATTGTCTCACTGTTATGTCTCACTGAGTTTCCTGCTTCTAAATGCCGAAAGTGACCTCCGAAAGGCAACTACTGCTAAAACTACTAAAATTCATATTTTGCACATTAAAGCGAGTTATGTTAACACTGCAAACATTTATTGCTAAACAAAAGTGAAAACAGTGAAATTTCACGAATTTCACATTTATTCGCAGTTTAATTTTGTTTATGTTTATCGAGTAAAACTTTTTTAGTGAAAAGATGAGCATTTAAAAAGTAATCGTTTGAAGGATTCTCCGGTTGTTGACTGGCGACATGTGAGCTATAATTGGCAATTTTGTTGAAACGCTGAAAGCATAAAAGCGAGTAAAGCTTTGCTAACGTTCACATAACACAAGCAGCAATGTGCACAATCAATGCGAATGAATGTTGTTAGTTGTTGCTTCACTTGCTCGTGTACCATTTCACAATAATCAGTGAGAAGTGAAAGATGTTGGATATTAGATGTTTAGATGCGAGAATGTGTGAGTTTCTTTCATTCTCTTTTTCAACTGTTTACCCAATTTTACTTCATTACACTACCTTCTTTACAGACATAAAAACATGCAAAAATTGAGTCTCCATAATTAGTTACTTAACCTATTATTGTTACGCTTTTATTGTGAGATACAATATATACTACAAGAACATGCAGTAATAATAAAAATTCGCTTTGTGCACGACTCGCGAATGAATGTTTCCTGAAATAATTATTATTACACAAGAAAACGAGGAATAATTCAATATTAACAACAACAAACAAACAAACTGCACTCTCAGTGTTCATTAATAGCTTCTCTGGCAGCAAGCAGTTTTATAATTTTGAGAATATAAATTTTTATCGTGTTTAGAATGCATACACACACACACACATGCACATTTATAATGCACTGAATTAATGTCTATATTTGTAAAAGGGTTGAAATATAATTTTCGATGCAATCATTCTTCGCACACAAAATCGCGTTTTTAAACAGCAATCTTTTCTAATTATAAACATTTCGCGAATCGAATATACCGCACATTTAGCTAGATTAAATGCTTCCTCTCACTTTTTCAACGAATGTATTCAAAATGTATTCGTTTGCATTGCAAACAAAAAACGAGAGATAATTTAAATTGCAGCAGCGCTTAATTTGTGTGATCTTAAATAACGAGTTATCGTTAATTTACACGTTACATTCGTAAAAAGAATATTTGGACCACAATTTTATTTTTAATTACCATTTTTAAAGTGCAATATTTTTGTAATTGAAACACACTTCGCTTTCAAAGCTGCAAATATTGACCCGGATTCGAAATTCGAATCTCAAATATTCTTTCTTTATTTCGTTTTTCGATTTCATTTTCATCGTTGTTTGCGGCTATGAAAAAGTTGCAGCATTTAATCCTTTCGATGAGTGCTGTCAGCAATAAATTCAAAAACATCGTTAATTAACGATTAAATGGGTCAAATATTGGATATGAACACACATTAATTAAACATCATTGCTGCTTGAGAACACAAATGGAATTAGTGAAACAGTGTGGCGTCGAGAAAGTTATGAGTTTGCAGTGAGTTTTTCATGTAATTATAATTGGATCACGTCTTGTGTTCTAGCTGGCTAATAATCACGCGACTCGTTTTTTGTGCACTTCACAGCGATTAACCCAAACTTAGCGCACTCATCGCTCGTAATGCTATTATTAAATAATATTGCCGACAATTTAAGTTAATCGCTTGAGTAACACGTCTCATCTCATCTCGAATTACAGTTCATCTGCAAATCGTTCGCATTAATCATAATTGCAATTCTCATCAAAACAACGCAAAACATTTGCGAGTCGAAACCATCATCGCCAACTTTATGGTCGGGAACGTTGTCTCAAAGTACATTTTACTACGCAGACTATAAACTGCCACCAAAGTCATTGAAATTACAGCAACGATTATATTTACCCGGTCCGCAAAACTGTCCGGAAACGGGATTCACTGTCTGCACAGATGTAACCACATTTCCAGAGTGAGTAAAGCACATAACATGCAAATAATGTTTTTGTTTGTGTATCGATTTAAATACAGAAAAAAGTTTCGAAAAAATGTTTGACAGGAAAACAAAGTTATAAAAATAAGATGTATGCTTTCCAAGTGTACACAGCAATTTATTATTACGTAAATACATTCAACGCAATGAATCAAAAAATGAAGAGATTTGTTATTTTGAATGATTGCGCTCATTTTTCTGCGAATTTTATTATTTCACTGAGAAATGTAAAACTTTTTTTTTGTTTACGTACTGTGCGCCCGTTTTCTTTGTTCGCGTTTTGAAGCAAAAAATGTGAAAAGATTGTTTCGTTTTTTGCGAGTTCTAAAAAGCGAAAGGAAGTGAAACGAAACGACGAACAACATTCGTTTTGACAATGAAAATAAAAAATTAAAAAAGAAAACGCAAAGAAAGTCAGAAAACGCTTTTCACTGCAAGCAATTAATATTGCTTTTCGCTTCGATTCACTTGAAATCGAATTGAACATACTGTGAAAACGACAACTTTTCAGATGAGACATGATTGTGTGCTCGACACAATTTATTTGTCAAACAAACCATTTTCGAATCGTTGTTAACATCGATATTAAAGTAGATAATAAAAATAAGGAAGTTTTCTGACAAGGTTCACAGTAAATGACGTACTGTATTTTACTTGTAAAGTAATGTATTTGTTTTGCATTGTTTTTTAGAAATGAAGCACTCGAAGTGATACAGTCGTCTACTGCGAGCAGATTCAACTTTACCAGTATTTTCGCGGACGACAGCGCCGGCGACGAGGAGCCAATTTTTCCGGCCATAGAAACGCAACAACCAGAAACACAGAAACCTTCAAAAGAAGGATACATTGTATATCAAACTGCACTTCATTATAATTATGCCCCTCAAGGTGTATATCCTACTCAGCAAAAGGAATATGGAAACGAAGACTACGGTACCGCTGGTTACGGTCACAACCAAAGAAACTACGGAAAATCGCCTCAAAATCCGAATTCTCATAATTTTGGCCAAAAAACTTACGATCAAAGTAATGACCGCAGTTACGGACGAAATGACGACACAAGTTCCAATAATAATCCTAATTACGCTCAAAATAGCGGCAAAAGTTATGACCATTCTTCCAATCACAATGTTGGTCAACATATTGATTCACATATCGTTAGTAAACAAGGTCGTGATGCCATCGGTCAAGTTGACATCTCGAAGACAAATACGAAAGTAAAATCTTCGCGAAGTCGTCCGCATTACCGGTCACCAGTTGAGAGAGGCTTTGCATTAACTTCCGGACAACGACATCCGAAGAGAGGAAGCACGAATAATAATAACGGTTCTAAAGGAGGAAAAGATGGAACAAAAGGTGCGACAGAGGATGTGAAAGGTGGCAAAGGATCGAAGCCGGTCGTGAAAGGAAGTCCTTCAACAGTGAATAAACAACGCTCAGTTTTAAGAAAGAACCCTGAGTTGAATGTGAACCCTAATGTGAACGCTCATAATTTCAATCAGAATCCGTGGCGACCGATATTTCGAAAACGGTCGACAGTGGACACTAATATCACTGAACCAATAAAGCACATCGCAGAGACAGCAGAGGCATCGAGTGATGCCAATGAACTGGAGAGACCGAAAAGGCAGACGGAAGACGGCGAAGAGATCTGCAGGACACGCAAAATGTATATTACACCGAAAGCAGCGCTCAATGATAAATCTGAATGGAAATATATCATTAATCTCGGAGACAAGGATCCTCAATTGAAGCAAGTAATCAAAGTAGACGTTTGCGTGTAAGTATTGCACTTATTCTTCGTAATTTGTAATTGATGAATAAGTACTCTGCTAATATATACGTGCATTGCTTAATAAAGCAGCACGGATTTTGTCGTCTTTAGCTGTCATCTCGCAAAGATTGCAATTTTAATATCCTTCGACCTTAGCTTTACTTAATTGTTGCGTGAATATGTGTGTATGTCTTTCTACATGCAAATGAAGGTCGAGAAAAGTGGTAAAGCAATTAAATACATTGCATACAATGAATGCTTCGCACTGACGATTTAAACAAAACGAAGGCTGACAAACACAACAGTGACAATTTGTGGTTACCTTTAAGGACGCGTACTGCATTCTTAAAATTCTCTGGTTTTGTTTACTGTCCAATTTTGCACTTCACTAGTTTTGCGTTTTCTTATTTAAATATTTTCATATTGATTTAACTTTTTGTTTTGAAGTAATGTGACGTAGATAAGGTGTATGTTTGCTGAGAATCGAATGATTGATTTGAACAAAGAACGGAAATACTTGCGAAGTGAGAATTGATCGCATATTTTATTAAAAGGACAACGATTTCATGACAGAGTGAAATGTTGCAAAAATATGTGTGTTGAGATTATAAAGTAATTTTGCGTGCAATTTGAATTCGTTTAAAAGCAATGTTCTGAAGAAAGGTGTTGTCACTGCTTGCCTTGAGTTAAGAGACACATTGCATGTGAAACATTGGTAACAAAGTCACGAGACAAACGTGGGTTACATTAATTCCTTTAATGGTGCGAGTTACAATTGCGGTGAAAACCCAACGGCCTAATAAACCCTTGCACCGAATGAATGTCTAGAAGCAAAAATTGCAATCAAAATTGTTCGTCACGATTTCGAGTTGCAAGTTATAAATTATAAACACAGAACATCACTCAAAACAGATTCACAGACAATGAGTGTAATAATGAAAAAGCAGTAAAAAGATGAAAAAAGTAATAAAAATGAAATTTGTGTTTAATTTAATTACAGATCTCCAGGAGAACCGTGTTCCAATCAAATCCAACTTCCGTTTGGATTCGTGAGTCGCTGCAAACAAAAGTATTTGAAGAAGAAACTGCTCTCATTAGACGCTGACGGCGAAGGAACGTCGACAGAGAACTTCTTCGTGCCATCGTGTTGTGTGTGCGAAATAATTAGGCCCAATAAACGAAAATAGAAATGTCAAGAGTATCGTAATCTCGATTTACATATCGACTAGTCAAATATATAACCATCTGAACGTGCATCAGTAGCCTTTGCCAATTATCGGTGTAATTTAACTGTCACTGTAGTTGTAATCACTGTTTGCTGATTTTTTAATTGAAAAATTTGTTATTTCACGTTTGTTTAATAAAAATGCATTCAAAATAGTGCAAAATGAATTGAACTCCAACTCTCATGCATCATGCTCAATAAGTATTCATGAATTTAATATATTCATTATTATTAAT